>JASDQU010686432.1:14576-39901 GCA_032191745.1 Picea mariana
TGACACATGATTGGTACATACTTGGTACATGGTTGGATGAACTTGTTTATAGTACAGGTTGGTGCATGGTTGATGCACTTGTTTATGGTATAGGTTGATTATAGGTTGAGGTACAGGTTGATGCATGGTTCAGATTTATTGGTACAGGTTTACAACGGCATATCTCACAATGATAGTGTGACAGTGGTTCCATCATTCTACTTCTACTTCAGGGTGGCAGGACGAGGCAAGTATAGGTGGTTGTAGCCACCTTCCGGTTGTAGCCGGAGAACATTGGGGGTTGTAGCCTCCTTCTAGTTGTAGCCAGAGAATTGGAGAGTTGGAGCTTCCCTCAGGTTGTAGCCTGAGAAACTAGGGGTTTGGAGCCTCCTTCCAGTTGTAGCTGGAAAACAAAGGAAGTTGGTGCTTCTAATGAATGTAATTCTTCAAGACATATAAGAAAACACATTCTGTGGTTTTCTCCTGATTTGGGTTTCCACGTAAAACACTGGTGTACTGTGTATGTGTGTTATTGTTTATTTCTTACTTCTCATTATTGGATAATAATTCTACATTGCTTTAGCATTTGAAAAAAAGGATTATAATTATGCTATTACTGATTCACCCCCCCTGTTAGTAATCCAACATGATTTCCATAACTAAATAAAATATAGTAGAGCATATGCCTCACATTCTAGTTGGGTTTTTTCTTGTATTGGGTTTCCCAGGATACATATTGTGTTCAATTGTTTGGATGGTGTGTATGTTTGTTTCTCATTTATTTAATTCTCATAGATTCATTTATTTCATAAATTCAAGCAAAGATAATAATTAACTAATATGGGATATGAAGAAACATACTACAAAAATCTAAGATTTCAAAATATTTTAAGATCTATTGAGAGAAATTGATCCAATGGAATATCCACAACATTTTCAGATCATATTGGTGTTAGACCAGTTTTCTTTGGGATATTTGTGGAAAGTTGCAGGATCAAGGAATTGGATTAAAAAAGCAATCACAGAACCCTATCAATGGTGGATGAGTCTATTAAATACAACCCTTCAAATCCATTATAAGAGAGATTTCAAAGTATAGAAGAGAAGTTCATTTACATGTCTCTCTATATGTCCCTCCTCATGGAGGCTCTAGTAAGAAATCTTAGACCTTTCAGGGAGGTTGGAAGCTCTAACTTAGAGATAAAATCAGAGGGGAAATCAGTAGTTAATGAAGACCTAGAAAATGAGACAATGAAAGAGTCGAAGAAAGAACAACCAATTTCGGTGCCATTAAACCTTCATAGTCTTTAGTTAAAATGGAAGAAAAAGTGGATATCATGTCATACCAAGGTGATATAGATGCATTAAATTTGAATAACTGTTTGGAGCAGATGAACTGAAGAAATAGTTGCAAAAACTCCTCGAGAAAGGAGTAATTTGACTATGAAACTCACCTTGTGTGTCAACTAGTGTTATAGTACCTAATAAGGATCAGACTTGGTGAATTTATATCGACTATAAATATTTTATCAAGATTACACTCAAGAATTTGTGCCCTTTTCCTATGACTAATGATTTTTTAGAACTATTTTTGCATGCCAAGTACTTCACCAAGTTGGATCTCAAATCAGGATACCACTAGGTATGCATCAAAGGAGAAGACACATGTAAGACTACCTTCAAGATAAGGCAGGGTTTGCATGAATCATTGATTATGCATTTTATTTATGTAATGCACCATCTACATTTATGATATTGATGAATGATGTATTATGCCCATATTTATATTCATTTGTTATCGTGTATTTGGATAATATATTTATTTATAGATCTACCTAGGAGGAGAACATCTCACATCTTATGCATGTGTTAGATACTATGAAAAGCCACCAACTGGTAGAAAACCTAAATAAATGTGAATTTTCTCAGTAGTTATTAGTGTATTTGGGATATGTGATAGGTGGAGTGGATCTTAAGATAGATACACCAAAGATGGAGGGAATCATAAAGTGGATAGTTACTACTAATTTCAGTGAATTTAGGATTTTTTTTGGGGAAACATAGTACCTACAAAAGTTCATAGCATACTTTTCAATGGTATTTGAACCAGTCCATGCCATAAGAACAAGTGGTAATAGTTTCCAGTGGGGAAATAATTAGAAGAAATATTTCAAATAGAGGAAACAAAATATAAGTAAAGAACAACTTCTCACATTGCCTAACTTGTAGAATCCCTTCAAAGTGGAGACATATGCAAGTGGGTATGTTATGGTAGTAGTTTTGATGCAAGGAGGTAAGATAGTATGATATCATTCCAAGATGTTTCATGGGGGAGTATCAAACTACCGTACCTATGATAAGAAACTATTTTCCCTAGTTCAAGATATTAATAAGTGGAAGCACTATTGGATGGGAAAGGAAACCGTTATCCACACATATCACTAAACATTGGCATATTTTCAAGACTAGAGTAAGCTCTAGCAAACCAAACATTACAACTAGATGAGGTTTTTGTAGCCATTTCATCTAGTCATCAATAATAATAAGGGTAGAACTAATAAGTTGGTGGAAATTATTTCAAGGCCACCAACATCCAAGATTACATATTTGGGAACTCGTATGCGCATGGAGCCTTTTATCGATGATCCATATAAAGAGGCATACAACGAAGATGAGGACTTAAAAGAGGTGTTTCAAAAACTACAGGGCCAAATTCATGTAGAAGAAGGTGATGAAAAGGATGATTATGATGTCCATAATGGTTTTATCTACCATATAATAAGATTATTTTCCTAAAGGTAAAATATTAGAGCTTTTCAAAGAGGCTTATACATCCAAGGTTGTAGGACATTTTGGTGTTTGGAAGATGGTTTCTAACTTACAAAGGTATCTATACTGGCCCATAATACAAGAATATATAGGATGGTATATCATAGGATGCATACTTTGTTGTACCAACAATCCTATTATTTTTTTATGGGTCCGAAATACCCCCTTTGTAAACAATAGGAGTTACCCCTCGTAAGAAGTACCAATTAGACCTCTCATTGTTTGGAATAGGGAACCCATTCAGATTCTAGCCTGACAACTGTTGTTGGTTTGATTTTATCGGTTGAGTCTTGGTCAACCAATGAGGATGAATTATGGGTGGTTATGCAAACAAAATATGTATATGAATACTATGTAAATGCATGTCTAATGTATTTCTAATATATCATATCCTATCTAGGAGAGAGTATTCATATATTACTACACATTTGAAAGTATAGAATTAAAATATTAACTAATTGAGAGTTCATATGTTCTTCCCCAAGTTCGGTTCTTGGTTCCTCTTCCCTTAATTGAGACATCATTTTCTATGGGGATGTTAACAAGTTGTCATATATTAATCCCAAAATATTTATATAAGATGTAAGTAATCTCACAAATAATATAACTAAAAATTTGTATATCTCAAAATGACCTTTCCAATGGTATAAACAATGTGAAAAATGAACACCTTAGTAAAACGTTATGGCCAATTAATGAAATGTAGTTTTTTGGGTTTTGGAGGAGTTAATGGGAACTCCTTCGAAATTTCAGAGGTGTTGAGGGGAAATCCTTCAAAATTTCAAAGGAGTTGATGGGAACTACTCTGAAATTTCATAAGAGTTAATTGGAACTCCTCAAAATTGATTCAGAGGAGTTGATGGGAACTCCTCCAAATCAATTCAGAGAATTTAATCAGAACTCCTTCGAATTTATTCATAGAAGTTGATGGGAATTCCTTTGAATCAGTTCAGAGGAGTTAATGGGAACTCCTTAGAATTGTTTTGGAGGATTTTATGGGAACTTCTTCGAATTGATTCCAAGGATCTTGTGGGAACTTTCATAGGAATTTTTGGGAAATCCTCTGGTATGAATCATGTCTCATCAAAGAAACTCCTTCTTCATGGTAAAAAAAAATTGAAAACATTCTAAGTGTCCTTTTACTAGTCAGAAACAACAAAATCTTGAGTATGGAAAACAATAACCTTCTCATACAATGTTCGATTGAGGTGTCATTTTTTGCAACATAGAGAGCACAAGGAGGGGATTCTAGTGAGAGACCTTAAAAACTCATTTAAGTATTTGAGTAGACTCATGTTTAACGAAATTCAAGGTTAACGATGATTTCTTGATTGGAAACCCTTGGAGATATTGTTGGCACTTCTAGACCTCGAATTTTGATTACGTTAGTTGCATTAGAATTGTAATAATGTAATTTGTATAGTCGACTTGCTTTTGTGGTGAATATAGATTTTAACCTTGTACAATATTTTACTGCAAACAAATTTTCAATAAAAGAACAGAAAAGATACAATGGAAAATACACACATTACATAGAGATTTTTCCCCTGGAAACCCAACCCAGGAAAACCATCATATTCTATATTCATTCATAGTAATACATTGTTTACAATACAATATACATATAGGATCCAACGACATCTGAAACCCTAACCCAATGACCTGGATTAGTCAAGAACCCTAATTCCTTAACCAAAAATAGAAAAACATCAGAAAACACCATGTGCTGAAAAACCACCCAACAATGGACACAAAAATCGAGGTGACATGAAAAATGAGGTAAAAATGAGACACATTTCCCGAGGCAACTTAGAATATAGTAGAGCTAGTCATCCAAATAATATAACACACACCCAACATTCTCCCATTTGTTGTTTTCTTTGCATACAAGGGGTTACAGGATTATATAGTCAACAATCCAGGGTAATAATTCCCATGGATCTTCTACACCAAGAGAACTTCTTAGTGCTCACAGATTTTGTTAAAAAATCAACAACATTCTTCAAAGTGTCCACTTTCATGAAAAACACTTTATTTTATTCAACCATGTCTCTCACAAAGTGATATTGAATATCAAAATGCTTTGTCTTTGAATGATAAGCCGATTTATTCACCAAACAAATTGCACTTTGACTGTCACAATCTATCCTTACAACTTGTTGTACCAACACAACACCCTAAGACAACCTTTGTAACCATACTTAATCCTTGTTTTCATGAGTGGTTTCCATGTATTTATCTTCTATAGTTGAAAGTGTCACTACAACTTATCTTTTGCTCATCCAACTGATTTCTCCTCCAAATAGGTTAAACACATACCCGCTTGTAGATATCCTATGATCCAGATTTCCAGCCCAGTTTGCATCCACAAAGCTATGTATTTCCAACACTTTGTCCAATCCTGGTCTTCCTTGGTAGAAATATCCATAGCTAGCAATTCCACGCAAATACCTGAAAACCATTTTTACTGTTTTCCAATGCTCCTTCCCTAGTTTTGACATTTACCTTCTAAAAACTCCCAATGCATGTGCAATGTCCGGTCTAGTATAGATCATTTCATACATCAAACTTCCAACTGCACTTTCATATGGAAAATGAGACATGTCCTCCTCCTCTTCCTATGTCTTGGGACATTGATCCACAGATAAATTTACACTAACAAGAAAAGGGACCTTGATTGGTTTACATTCTTGCTTATTAAACCTCTGCAATATTGTCTCGACATATTTTCTCTGATTTAACCAGAGTTTCCACTTTTTCCGATCTATTTTAATTTCCAAGACCAAAATTAAATTTAAAGGACAACTGGGTTTTCACATCCTGGATAATCTCCTTGTTGTTTTCTATAAGAAACATGTCATCCACATACAATACCAAATAAATAAAATGATCACCAATTTATTTAAAATACAAATAATGATCCTCTTTTCTTCTTGTCAATCCAAGTTCTATCATATAAATATAAAAAAATTTATACCACGTCCTTGGGGATTGTTTTAAACCATATAGGGAATTTTTTAGCTTTCATACTAGTTCCTTCTTTCCCTTCACTGCAAAGCCTTTTGGATGCTTCATATAGATTTCTTATTCCATATCCCCATGTAGGAATGTTGCCTTCACATCCATCTGTTCTACTTCAAAATCAAACGCAGCAGCAACAAATAATAGAAATATTATAGAAGTTAACTTGAAAACAGGAGAAACAATATCACCAAAATCAATTCCCTCAACTTGGGAATAACCCTTCTCTACTAACCTAGATTTTTATTTCTCCATGTGTCCTTCTTCATTAAACTTCTTTTTAAATACTCATTTTCTACCAATGGGATTTCTTCCACTCGAAAACTGCACTAGATCCCAAGCCGCATTCATATATAAGGATGCCATTTCTTCATCCATTGCCTTTTTCCAGAGGTTTCCATCCTCTGAATCCACTTCCTCCCTCATAGTTATAAGATCATCATCAGTAATAGACAAAGAAAAATTTGAACATAAATCAGATGGATTATACCTTTCCGGTAGCCTTTTTTCTCAAATTGATCTCGTCAATACTGGAGTATGAGGATCTTATTCTTTTGATTCATGTTCTTATGTAGAGTCTAATTCATCATCCTTTAAATCAAACTCTATTTTCTCTAGTTCTTCCTTGGTAGGACTTCATGTTTAACAACATCCTTCATTTCTCTAAATACTACATCTTAGATATACACAACCTTCTTAGTTTCTGGATTCCAAAGATTATAAACTTTGAGACCATCTTTATACCCAATAAAGATACAATTTTCATCCTTGTTATCTAGCTTACTCTTATTTTCGTTTGGAACATGAACATAGTCCTTACAACAAAATAAATTATTATGTGTGAGAGAAGGTTTCTTACGAGTCCATACCTCTTGTGGAGTCTTGTCATCTAGTGTTGATGAGGGTGATCTGTTGACTAGGTAACATGCAATACCCACTGTCTCTGCCCATAATTATTTCCCGAACCCAACACCACTGAGCATGCACCTTGTTTTTTCCATGAACGTCATGTTCATCCTTTTTGCAACTACATTCTACTAAGGTGTATATGGATTATTCTTGTTCCTTTCTATACCACACTTCTTACACAATTATTCAAATTCATTCTCGCAAAACTCTCCGCCATTATCTATCCTCAACACCTTAATTTGTTTCTCTGTTTTATTCTGAACAAGATCCTTAAACTCTTTAAACCTGTCAAATAATTCATATTTCTTCTTGAGGAAATATATCCAAGTATTCCTTGAGAATTCATCTATAAATAAGACATAGCACACATATTTTCCCAATGATGGAACTAACACATGTCCAAACACATCACTATTAACTAGCTGTAAAATTCCTTCTGCCCTCATTGCACCAAAGGGGAATCTTACCTGATTATGATTCCCATATACACAATTTTTACATAAATCAAAATCCAGAGATAAATTATACATACCTTCAATCATACCTTAATCATGTAGTAGTCGAAGACCCTTCTCTCTGATATGCCCAAGTCTTTGATTCCACAGCATAACCTTTTCTCTAGAGAATGTAGGATTTCTTTATTCTTCAAATCCAATATCAGGAACGATGGAACTATTACACCCGTTACTAATGGTTCTTACTTGTAGCTTATACAAAGTTCCAAATTGAACTGCCTTCAGTAGCACCATTGATCCTCAAACCATCTTGCATGTTTCCTTTCAAAATATTGTTTTTACCCCTGTATTGTCCATTTTTCACATAGAAATCAATTTTTTGGCCAATTCTGCAATGTGCAGAATAGTAGGTAGTTTTCTAATCCTTCCATCTATGAGCCTCAACTTGAATTTTCTTTCACCTATGATTTTAGTTGTCGAGTCATCGCCTAGGAAAAAATTACCTTAAGCACACCTTTCATATTAACAGAACCACTCTGTGTGGGGAGTCATATGAAAGGATGCACTTGAGTCAATCAACCATGCCTCATGATCTGCATGTGTCCTTGCAGAAGCTAAGTACACACCCCCTCCTTCTTTCATGGAGGTCATTTCTTTTGTAGAAGGAGATTCTTCATATCCCTTTTTTTTTCTCAACTTTGGATCTACACTGCTTCTTGTAGTGCCCCTTTTTTCCACATTTCCAACATAGCTTTACAAAATTCTGGGATACTTAGATATTCCCTTAGACTTAGATATCCCACTTGAGAATCCTCTTCGAAATAATGCATCTTTTCCCTATCCTTCCATGTTCTTTCGTCTCATCTCCTCTGACAAAAAGGATGAGACCAATTCTTCAAACGTCAAGGCAGTTCTATTACTACCTATGGCCACAACCAGACTATCCCAAGAGTCTGGTAAAGAACACAATAAAATGATACACTTATCTTCATCTTCAATTTTAATATCAACATATATTAACTTACTTACCATAGTATTGAATGCCTTCAAATGCTTTTCCACCGAGTCTCCATCTCTCATCCTTAGTTTATACAACTTCTTTCTCAGGAATTTACTAGGGACTTAGATTGATACAACTTTCCCAACTTATCCCATAAATATTTGGTTGTATCTTCCACACATTGAGTAATAATGAATCTGAGGGACACAATCAGATTATTCTCTTTGCCTTTCGATCCAAATTTTTCCAGTCATCTACTGAAGTTCCTATAGGTGTAGTACTTGGATCCACCATGATCCACTGATCTCTTTCCACCAACAGATCTTCCATATTGAGCTTCCACAGTTCAAAACATTACCCATTAAACTTATCGATCTCCATTTTCAAACTGCTCGCCATTTATTTTCACCTAAAAAAAATAAATACCACAAATATCCCACTACAACAAGGCTTATCAGAGTCTCAAGCCAAACCCTTGACCAGAAAGGTGTCCCCCTAAATCTAACAAAGCTCTGATACTGAATGTATATTTTAACCTTGTACAATATTTTACTGCAAACGTATTTTCAATAAAAGAATAAAAAAGATACACTGGAAAATACGCACATTACACAAATATTTTTTCTCTGGAAACCCAAACCAAGAAAACCAACATATTCTATATTCATTCGTAGTGATACATTTTTTACAATACAATATACATATAGGAGTCAGGGACATCCAAAATACTAGCCCAATGACCTAGATTAGTCAAAACCCCTAATTCCTTAACCAGAAATAGAAAACCATTGGAAAAAACATCTGCCGAAAAACTTCCCAACAATGGACATGAAAATCAAGGCGACACAAAAATCGAGTAAAAATGAGACACGTTTCCTGAGGAAAAAAACTGTCTTGGGGGTGCTTCCCCCTCAAATTTCTATGATCTCCTAACGCAACATAGCATACACTAGAGCTAGTCGTGCAAAGAATATAACACATACCCAACAGTGAAAAATACACTTTGAGAAATGCCAAAAAATCACAGTCAAAAGATTTTTTTAATGGAAGTATGGGTCTTTTTCTTGTAGTTTATTTTCCCAAATCCAGTTCCGTCAGTTCATGTTTCATCTATGTTATATAGGATTTTAATTCATACAATGAAGATGATGTAATGTGCCAATAACATAGAAATATAAATCCATGAAAAAATCCAACTAACGTTCAAAGCACTTGACATTATTTAGGAGTTGGGAGTACCAATTTTCTTCTAAGATGTGTTTTAGAGATAAAACAAGACCTACACATGTTGAAGTTAACTCATCTAATGATATATGACACTCTCATTCTCATGTTTAGTCATAAAATCAAGAAGGCACAAAACATGCATGATGGTATGGTAGGTGTAATGAACATTGTTGGTGACACAAACATGCTTAATTATGAATGAAACATAATGTATATTAAACAAGATAATATACTAGTCATCAATTATCCAGTCATCCATGGAATGTCTCATCATTGGACATGATAGGATCTTGACTAATGGGTGCAATGATAAGGACCTGAGTTGGAGAAGAAATAAGAGAGGCTTTAATCATGAAGAATCCCTGCAAATGGTAAAGTACAAAGAGTGGGAAAAGAGGTTTTAGATTTTCCATTTTCACAAGAGAGAATGGGAGGGTTTTCAGTAGAAAATTTTAGAAAGGGGGACCCAATTTCTTCTCCTATGGAAAAGATAAGAGAAGAAATTTTGGAGGGTGTTGTGTGGGCACAAAAAATGGAGACACATTGGGTGAATCCATAATCTTTGCTAGTATTCCCTCTTAGGAAATGAATAAAACTTCCATGCTAAACATATAATAATATAGTAATAAATATTTATTTGAAAGGTAAATGACAAAGAAAACACACATTACATAGAGATTTTACCCTGGAAACCCAAATTTGGAAAACTAGCATTCCTTGAGCATTCTTCTATCTTGTTGTCTTATTCATTCTTAATAAAAGGCTACATGTCTAACCTTGGTCCACACCTAAGAAAAAATCGACATCATACCTTCTTTCTTTACACAAGAACAACCCTATAACAAATTTGAATAACATCTACATGAACAACAACCTCTAGAGTTATTGATTGACAATTAGTCATTCATCATCTTTTACAACATTACAACACACATTTTTTATAGGATTTATAGTAGGAAAAACCATTTACAAAAGGCAACCAAAAATGGTTACAGATCCATGCATATCATTAGCTAAAACTACCATGAATCTTGGGATTATGTTACAGTCGACTACCAAGTTGGATTACCAATCGACTACTAGTTGGCCTTCATTCGGTCTTCAGTCAGTTGTCACAGAATGGCTTGTTGACCTCTTTTCAGTTGACCTCTTTGACTTATACTTTACCTAGTCAAACAACCTCGACATTTTACCTCATATTTACCTGGTCGAACCAACTCAACCTTCTATTTGTTTTCAATTACTTAGACTTTGACTGTCAATCAATCCACCTCGATTAGACTTTCACTACAAAGAATATAGAAATCCAACATTCTCCCACTTGTTGTTTTCTTTGCTGAAACTGAGAGACCTGTGAACTCTCATTCACAGACCCAGGGAAACAATGTATATTTTAACCTTCTACAAATATTTACTGCAAACATATTTTCAGTAAAAGAACAGAAACGATACAATGACAAATACACACATTACAAAGAGATTTTTCCCCTGGAAACCCAAATCGAGAAAACCAACATATTCTATATTCATTCATGGTGATACATTGTTTACAATACAATATACATATAGGATCCATCGACATCTAAAACCCTAACTCAATGACTTGTATTAGTCAAAAACCCTAATTCCTTAACCTGAAATAGAAAACCATCAGCAAAACCCATGTGCCGAAAAAACACCCAACAATGGACATGAAAATTGAGGCGACACAAAAAATGAGGAAACAATGTGACACATTTCCCCAGGTAAAAATAAATTCTCAGGGGCTATCACACCCCTACAATCCCTGAATGGGGGGCCTGTAATCCCCCCCTCAAACCCCCCAGCACACCCGATGCAAAGTAGAAAACACTACAACTAGTCATGCAAAGAATGCAACACATACCCACTATTATCCGACTTGTTGTTTTCTTTGCATATAGAGGGCTACAAGGTTACATAGTCAACAATCCAGGGCATCAATTCCCATAGATCCTCTACACCAAGAGAAATTTTCATTGCTCACAAATTTTTTTAATGAATTTGCAACATTCTTCAAAGTGTCCACCTTCATCAAAAACACTTTATTTTATTCAACCATGTCTCTCACAAAGTGATATTGAATACCCATATGATTTTTATTTGAATGATAATTCAGGTTCTTATCTAGAAAAATTACACTCTGGCTGTCACAATCTATCCTTACAACTTGTTTTACCAACCCAATACTTAAACATAATATTTATAACCATACTACTTCCTTGCTTACATGAGCGTCTACAATGTATTCAACTTTTGTAGTTGAAAGTGCCACTATATCCTGTATTTTGCTCATCCAATTGATTTCTCCTTCAAACAGTTTAAACACATATTGGCTTGTCGATCTCCCACGATCCATATCTCTAACCAACTCTGTATCCACAAAGACATGTATTTCCAACACTCTGTCCAATACTAGTCCTCCTTGGTAGCACAATCCATAGCTAGTAGTGCCACGCAAGTACCTGAAAAACCCTTTTTATTGTTGTCCAATGATCCTTCCCTATTTTGACATATACATGGTCAAAACTCCCACTACATGTGCAATGTCTAGTCTAGTATAGACCATTGTATAGATCAAACTGCCAACTACACTCACATATGGAACATGAGACTTGTCCTCCTCCTCCTCTTCTTGTGTCTTGAGACACTAATCCTATGATAACTTTAAACCAACAAGAATAGGGACCTTGACCAGTTTACATTCATTCATATTAAACCTTTGCAATGTTGTCTCGACATATATTCTCTAATTTAACCACAGTTTCCTCTTTTTTCGATCTCTCTCTTCTTCTTTTTTGTACCAATGGAATTGACAACTTGGGCAGTTCTCGTACTTGAGTGACATAGTATTGATTCCCTTCTGCTACCACTATAACATCTAGGTGTGTCCAGTGTCCACACATCCCACAAGCATGGGGCATGGGTAAATCAGGGTGAGAATCGAAATTGAGACCTCCTTTACATATTTCCTTCCATTAACATGGCACTTGCCAGTTGGTCTAAACCCTAGCTGGATTTTTTTGATCTCTTTTAATTTCCATGCCCAAAATGAAATTTGTAGCACCAATATCCTTCATGTCAAATTTAGAGCACAACTGAGTTTTCACATCCTGGATAATCTCCTTGTTGTTTCTTATCAGCAACATGTCATCCACATACAATACCAAATAAATTAAATGATCACAAATTAATTTAAAATAGACAAAGTGATCCTCTTTGCTTCTTCTAAGCCAAGTCCCAGCATATAAGTATGAAATTTTTGATACCACATCCTTGGTGATTGTTTTAAACTATACATGGAATTTTCCAGCTTGTATACCAGCTCCTTCTTTCCCTTCATAAGAAATCCTTCTAGCTTCTTCATATAGATTTCTTCTTCAATATCCCCATGTAGGAATGTTTTCTTTACATCCATATGTTGCACTTCAATATCAAATGCAATAGAAGAAAATAACATAAATATTATATAAGTTAACTTGGAAATAGGTGAAAAAATCTCACCAAAATAATTTCCCTCAACCTAGGAATAACCCTTTGCTACTAACCGAGCTTTGTATTTCTCCACTTTTCCTTCTGCATTCAACTTGTTTTTAAATACCCATTGTATGCCAATGTGATTTCTTCTAGTTGGAAACTCCACTATATCTCGAGCCTCATTCTTATCCAAGGATTCCATTTCTTCATCCATTGCCTTTTTCCATAGTTTTCCATCCTCTGAATCCACTGCTTCCCTAAAAATTCTAGGATCATCATCAATAAAAGACAAAGCCAAAATTTAATGGAAATCAGATGGAGTATACCTTTCCAGTAACCTTGTTTCTCGAACCAATCTCCTTAATACTGGAGTATGCTGATCTTCTTCTTCTGATTCATGTTCTTCTATAGAGTGTGATTCATCATCCTTTAAATCAAACTCTATTTTCTTTGGTTCTTCCTTACTTGGTAGGACTCCATTTTTAACAAAATCCTTCATTTCTCTAAATACCACATCTCAGCTATACACAACCTTATTAGTTTTTGGGTTCCAAATCTTATAACCTTTGATACCATATTTTTACCCAATAAAGATACACTTTTCAACCTTCTTATCTATCTTACTTATGTTTTCCTTTGGAACATGAACATAGGCCTCACGACCAAATACCTTGAGATGTGTGAGAAAAGGTTTCTTACCAGTCCATAGCTCTTGTGGAGTCCTTTCATCTAGGGATGACGAGGGTAATATGTTGACCATGTAACGTACACTACCCACTGCCTTTTCTTAGAATTATTCCCTAACCTGACACCACTCAGTATGCACCTTTCTTTTTCCATCAGCGTCATGTTCATCCTTTTTTCAACTCCATTCTATTGAGGAGTATATGGAGTAGTATTCTACCTTGATATAACACACTTCTTACATAATTCTTCAAATTCATTACTGCATAACTCTCCGCCATTATCTGTCCTCAACACCTTAATTCTTTTCTCTGTTTGATTTTCAACTAGAGCCTTAAACTCTTTAAACATGTCAAATATTTCATATTTTTTCATGATGAAATATATTCAAGTATTCCTCGAGAATTCATCTATAAATGAGACATAGTGCATAGATTTTCCCAATGATGAAACTAACTTAGGTCCAAACACATCATTGTGAACTAGCTGTAAAATTCCTTCTGCCCTTGTTGCACTAGAGGGGAATCTTACCGGATTCATATTCCCATATACACAATGTTCACAGAAATAAAAATCCAGAGAACAATTATACATACCTTCAACCATACCTTTACCATGCAGTAGTCAAATACCTTGCTCTCTGATATTCCCCAGTCTTTGATGCCGCAACATAACCTTTTCTACAGAGACTGTAGAATTTATTTATTCTTCAACTCCAATATCAAGAATAATGGAAATATTACACTCATGAATAATAGTGTTTCCTTGTATTTTATATATATTTCCAAACTGAACTCCCTTCAGTAGCACCATTTCTCCTCGAACCATTCTGCAAGTTTCCTTTTCCAATAATTTTTTTACCCTTGCATCGTCCATTTTTCTTACAAAAATCAAATTTCTTGCGAATCTTGGGATGTGCAAAACACCAGGTAGTTTTCTAATCCTACCATATATGATCCTAAACTTAAATTTTCCTTGACCTATGATTTTGGTTGTCGATTCATCACCTAGAAAAAAATTACCCCCATTATACCTTTCATATTCACAGAACCAGTCCCTGTGGGGATTCATATGAAACAATGCACCTTAGTCAACCAACCATGCCTCATGATATGCATGTGTTCTTGAAGAAGCCAAGTACACATCCCCTCCTTCTTCCTTGGAGGTTTTTTCTTCTTTAGAAAGAGATTCTTCAGATCCCTTCTTTTTCTCAAATTTGGATCTACACTACTTCTTGTAGTGCCCTTCTTTTCCACATCTCCATCATACCTTTACAAACTTTTTGGGAGACTTAGATCTTCCCTTATACTTAGATCTCCCACTTGAGAACTTAGATCTATTTATTTCTTGGGAGATTCCTCTTGCAAAAAATGCATCTGTGCTCTGACCTTCCATGTTATTCTATGTCATATCCTTCAACAACAAGGATGAGACCACTTCATAAATCTTCAAGGAAGTTTCATTACTACCTGTGGCCACAACCAGACTATCCCACGAGTTTGGTAAAGAGTACACTAAATTGATACACTTATCTTTATCTAAAATTTTAATCTCAATAGATACTAACTGACTTACCACAGTATTGAAGGAATTCAAATGCTCTACCATCGAGTCTCCATCTCTCATCCTCAGGTTATACAAATTATTTCTCATGAATAGTTTATTTACTAGGAACTTAGACTGATACAAATTACCCAACTCATCCCATACATGTTTGGTTTTATCTTCCTCTGACACATTCAGTAATATTGAATCTGAGAGACACAATTGTATTGTGCTCTTCCCCTTCTGATCCAAGTTTTCGAGTCAGTTGGTAAAGTTCTTGTAGGTGAAGTACCAGGATTCACCGCGATCCATTGATCTATGTCCACCAACATATATTCCAAATTGAGGTTCCACAACTCAAACATTTTCCCATTAAATTTCTCGATCTCCATTTTCGAATTGCTCGCCATTTCTTTTTACCTGAAAAATTAATACGAGAGATCTCCCACTATAACAAGGATTATCAGAGTCCTGAGCCAAACCCCTGACCAAAAAGGCATCCCCTTGAGGCCAATAATTTCTCTAATACTCAATGTAGATTTTAACCTTCTCAATTATTTACTGCAAATATATTTTTAGTAAAAGAACATAAAATATACAATGGAAATTACACACATTACAAAGATATTTTTCCCCTGGAAACCCAAACTGGGAAAACCAACATATGCTATATTCATTCATGGTGATATATTGTTTACAACACAGTATACATATAGGAGACAACAACATCCAAAACCCTAACCCAATGACCTGTATTAGTCAACAACCCTACTTCCTTAATCGAAAATAGAAAACCATCGAGAAAAACCATGTTTTGAAAAACCTCTCAACAATGGACACGAAAATTGAGGCAATAAGAAAAATGAGGAAAAAATGTGACACATTTCCCAAGGAAAATAATACTCGTGGGCACTGCCCGAGAACCCCCAAAGGGGGGCCTAGAGCCCCCCCCTCAAAACTGCCCATGCGCCTAGTCCAACGTAGTAGACACTAGGGCTAGTCGTGCAAAGAATATAGCACATACCCAACAAAAAATGCTCATTGCCTCACCACACCAAGAGAAATTCACAACACTCACAAACTTTCTCAAAGACTCTGTTATGTTTTCCAATGTGTCTAATTTCTCGAGCATCACCTTGCTTCTTTCCACCATGTCTCTCACTAAATGGTATTGAACATCAATTTTCTTAGTAATATAATGATAAGATGAGTTATTTTCCAAAGATATTTCACTTTGACTATCACAACTTATCTTCATATCTTTTTTCTCAAACCTGATTCATGAACACAACCTTTGAAACCATACTACTTATTTGTTTCCATGATTGGCTGCCATGTATTCAACTTATATTGTTGACAATGCTACAACCTCCTGTCGCTTACTCATATACCCTATTTCTCCATCGAACATCTTGAACACATATCCATTGGTCAACCTTCATCAATCCAAATCTCCAGTCTAATCGACATCAACAAATCCATGTACATTTAATTCACTGTCACCTCTAGTTTTTCCTTCATAGCATATAGCATAATATTTTGTACCATAAAAATACATGAATACTCTCTTAAAAATAGTACATTTCTCCTTCCCATGTGTCGAAATGAATCTTCTCAACACTCCCATCTGGTCGAGTTCATACCATCACATACATTAGACTGTCAACAACACTTTCATAGGGAACATGTGCCATGTAATTTATTTCCTCATGTGTCCTTGGAAATTGTTCAATAGTTATCCTTTCTCCCACAGGAATTGGCACCTTCATAGGTTTTCAATCCTGCATGTTGAAACGTTTGAAGATTGTTTCAATATACATTGTTTGGTTCAACCAAATATTTCTAGCTTCTTGATATCTCTTGATCTCCATTCCTAGAGTGAATTTCACTACACCAAGATCCTTCATGGCTGACTTGGAGGATAGCTACTTATTCACCTCTTTATTGTGTTCATTTTGTTTCCAATCAGCAACATGTCATCAACATACAATGCTACATATATTAAACACCAACCTTCTTCTTTGGAATATATGCAATGATCAACTTTGGTTCTCAAAAATCTGAAACCAAGGATGTATGTGTCAAATGTTTGGTACCACATCCTTGATGATTTCTTTAGACCATAAATAGATCTTTTCATTTTTCACACCAAATATTTCTTTCCCTTTACTACAAATCCTTCAGGTTGTTTCATGTATATTTATTCTTCTAGGTCCCCTTGTATGAACATTGCCTTCACATCCATGTATTCTATTTCTACATCAAATTTTGTAGCCAGAGACATTAATACTCTAATGGAGGTTAATTTTTAAATTGGTGAAAAAATATCACCAAAGTCGACTCCTTCGACTTGGGAACAACCCTTCGCTACCAGTCGAGCTTTTAATTTCTCGACTTGACCTCTCGCATTCATCTTCTTATTAAATGCCCATTTTCTACTGACAATATTTCTTCCACTAGGTAAGCTAAATAAGTCCCATGTCTCATTCGTCTGCAAGGATTCCATCTCTTCCATTATGGTTTCCTTCCATATTTTTCCCTCTACTGAGTCGACTACCACCCCGAACGAATTAGACTCATCATTGGTGGAGGTTAACACGAATGAAAAAAAGTAGGGAATATTGTACCTTTCGATTGTTTTTCATATTCGTTCTAACCTTCTTAAAACAAGGTTTAGTTGTCCCACCTCTTATTATAATTCATTCGACTCATCTGAATCATATTCTTCGTTCCTTAGTTCAAACCACACATTCTTTGGATTATTCTTGGACTGAATGATTTCTTCATTATCGTACTTAGTTACAACTTCTCTAAAGTCCACATCTCGACTGCACACTAGTTTCCTTGATGTAGGATCCTAGAGCTTATATCCTTTCATTTCTTCTTTGTATCCAATGAAAATACACTTGACTACCTTCTTATCCAGCTTGCTCTTCTTTTCCTTGGGAACATGCACAAATGCATCACATCCAAATACTTTGAGATGTGAAACCAAAGGCTTCTTACATGAACATATCTCATGTGGAGATGGGTCAACTAGTCTCGACAAAGGATATATATTTAACAGTTATCTTGCAGTGTCGACTCCCTCCACCTAGAATTCTTGTGTAATGCCAACAACACTGAGCATGCTCCTTTCCTTGTCCATGAATGTTATGTTCATTCTCTCAACAATTCCATTTTATTGTGGAGTATATGGTGTGGTATTTTTTGATGTTATTCCACACTCCTTGCATAACTGATCAAATTCCTTTCCACATAATTCACCACCATTTTAAGTCCTCAACACCTTAATCTTCTTATCTGTCTGGTTTTCTACAAGAGATTTAAACTTTTTGAATTTATCGAAAACCTATGATTTCTTCCTCAGGAAATATTTCCATGTATTCCTCAAGAAATAATCTATGAAGGAGACATAATAGAGGGATCCAAGAAGTGAAGGAACTTAAACAGGGACAAACACATCATTATGAACCAACGCTATAATCCTATTTTCCCTTGTCTCTTCAGATGGGGACCTCACTCGACTTTGTTTTCCATATATACAATGTTCACAAAAGTCGAATTCTAAATTGCATCAGTTCAATGTTAAATTTCATCAGTTCATGCACCATCTATGATGCATAGGATTTGAGTTCATCCATTGAAGATGAGGTAATGTGTCAGTATCATAAAGTTATAAATCTTCCAAAATAGACAACTGGCATCCAATGCACTTAGTACTGTCTAGGATATGAAAGGACCAAATTTTTTCTGAAGTGCATTTCAGAACCAACACAAGACCAATAGGTTTTTTGGTTAGCCCATATGATGCTAGGTGATTCTTTTACAATAAATATTTATTCATGAATTCAAGAAATGAAAAGAAAACAAGCTAGTATGGCATGTGTTATTAAAGATACCGAGGACAGAATAAACTTAATTATGCTTGCAATATGAAGTGGATTAGGCACAGTAAGAAATCAATGACCAACGATCTAATTATATATGGAGAGGTTATATATTAGGAATTTAAGGATATTGACTGATGAGTGCAACAAGAAGGGATTTGAGCTCGGATGGGGATGAGATAGGCCTCAAGATGAAAGTGGGCTACATTGACCTGATCAACATTAATGAGAGGGAGAGGATCATCCTTGATGAACTCGATGATGATGATGGGTTGACATCCTTTCACTGGTGAAATTTTGATAGGAGAGGGAAACTGGTCAAGGGGTAGCGCATCGGGGAAGAAGAGGCGAACCTTGTTGATAAGCAATGTAATTAATTGAAAGGAAGCGATGTTGTCGAAATGTGATGAGATGGTGCAAGTGAAATAAAGTTATCCGATGAAAGGTGTATGTGTGTGGTGCATGGATGGTAATGGTTTGAAAATTATTGATGTATCGATGTTGATCAAGTGCACCTCATCGGTGATAAGAACATGTGAGTGAGATTTAGCAGAGGACGTTGGCACATAAGCCATGTTCAAAGGGAGCAGGCCTATGTATAGGTGAGGAAATCAATGGTGCGTCAATGAAATCATGGAATAAGGATACATGTGTTAGTACACTATGTATCAGTGCAGGACAAGGGAATCTTGTCAAAGTGTGGATCGACAGGTAGAGGTGACCTGAGAAGAAATTGGAAATTCTAAGGCAGGCAGAGTGGGAGGAAAATTTTGGGCATAGTTATTTACATGAGAGAGAGAGTGAGGGGGTCCTAGTAGGAAGAATTTGGGGGGGGGGCAATTTATTATATTGGAGAGATGCTAATACAAGAAAATTGGGAGGTTGTTTGGAATACAACCTCTTTGGTGACACTGAATAACACCAAGGGATTATATTCTTATTGTTTTGCATGGGTTGAGGAGGAAGGTATTCAAATGATCAAACAAGTAAATGGGGAAG
Organism: Picea mariana; assembly: GCA_032191745.1. Classification (NCBI taxonomy): domain Eukaryota; kingdom Viridiplantae; phylum Streptophyta; class Pinopsida; order Pinales; family Pinaceae; genus Picea; species Picea mariana. The sequence goes on from JASDQU010686432.1 coordinate 34,610, forward strand.
AGTTCAGATGATGTGTTGAGGCATTTTTTAGACCTTCCAACTCATCATGGTAGAATAGATTATCTTGATATGCAATATTCCAAAGTCAATGCATTGTGTAGATGTGGCCATGGGTATTGGTGCATTAGTTTATTTATTGGTAATTTTCAATGGAATTATGAAAATACTGGTATGCTTGATAATGCATGTGAAAGGAATGATAGTTCATTCAATTTAATATGAACAATATTTGTAAGTGATTGAATTTTTAGAGTAATATAATGTTGAAATCATGTCATGGGTTGCTTGAAAATGTTGCAACGAGATGATAATGTGCATGAATACTGATAATCTATTTGGATGAATGAAAATTGACAAAATTTGAAGGTATAGTGGTCTTATATATGTAAATGGTGTAATCCCATAAGGAAGACCAATACCTATATATGAAAAATACAAACATTCTTAGAATGAATCTCATGCTAGGGAAATTGGATTTCCTATATGAAATCGATTTGGAAATTAAGAAGTGAATTTTCTATGATAATACCTTATGAAAATTTTAAGTGTATGGTACAAATGAGATGATGGCTATTGAATCTAGAAATCTTAGGAAGAAGTCTACTATTAGGACACTAGAACCCTATGATTTTCACAGGCTGTAGATTACTAGTGGATGTGTGGTAATGAGTTAGAACTCTCCTTGAATGTGAAATCCTTATCAAGATGAATTTCCCGAGGGATTGTGTAGCAACAAAGGCGATGCTTGATCCTGGAGAGTGAGTATGGAAATGAATAGGAAACTTAATAATGCATATGGAATGGTGGCTAGAATCACGAGGGTGTGTTAGAAAATAACAATAAGCCAAATTATTACCCATGATATCTTGTGAAATAGAAAAATAACCATACATATAAGTATCAAATTTTAATTACAAACTTATTTATGAATAAATGTTGTATTACAAAATTGAGAATTCTAGTGAATACGATAATTTTTATATGGTGAGGGTTACAACATGCATATTTTCATGATGGTTATAGAGGAACATCCCAATAGTAAAGATAAGAATCAGGTACTTGAAAAGAGGAGCACCACAAGGAAATGGACATCAAGGACAAAGGCATGGAACAAGTAGCATCCAGTGGACTTGTTGCAGCTCGAAGAAAGAAAATTTCAGTTGAAGATGTCATGCAGGAGGTACATGTAAAACTATTTGAAAGTTTAGATATTCCATATCGCATCTAGAGTTCTTGAAGCCACATCTCTAAGAATTCATGTCCAAACTTGCACTAGATCTTTGGAAGGAAGTGGTACATGCTTAGGAACTGCACTGCAGAAAAGGGGTTACACTTTCTTGGGATATGTTATTTGAGGGGAATGAGAGCCTTTTGGTTGGATTTGTTGTGGGAATCAAAACATTGTGAATTTTGTTGCAGTTGGAAATCCTGAAGCCATACCTATGATACTTCCTATTCTATTGTGCATTGGATCCTAGAGGGGAGGAGTACAACCCAATGGATTGCAAATAAAATAACGGGTAACACTACCTTGGGTTGTGCATACTGAGGGAAAAAGGAGATTTCTTGTTAGAACTATCGCCTGCATTATAAGATGTGAAATCATTGTGTATGAATTTGGGAAAAAGTTCCTATGTATTTCTATGTCTTGGCCAGGGTGCCTATGCATATATGTTAGGGATAGAATTCATGTGTGGTATTAGGCTAGAGAGACTAGAATTTTGATATTTCTGTATAATTGTATTGTGTTATGCACTAAGAACAATGAAAAGATAAGGGAGAGGTGATGTAACATCCCTAGTTTTAAATCCCTAAAAATTATATTGTAATTATGTAAATGTGATCTAGGTTGGTGAGTCGATATGTTTTGGGTGAAGATACCATATTGATTAATATGTACAAGGATTGAAATATGCATTATGTACTTTTAAATAATTAATAATAATCATAATAATTGGGTACAATATGAGAGAGATGGTAATGACAAGGGGATATTATTCCACAAGAGAGGGTGTTAAAGGGGGTCCAAAGGGGAAACCCATGTATTTTTCTTCAATTAATGTGTCATTAGCATATAATCCTCCCTTTGAATTCTTAGACACTCAATCATTGAATTTGTTTAATAGGGTTGGTGTGTGAGATCACCTCATAGAGTTATTAAATGCATGGGTTGAGTACACGAAAGTACAAGGGAAGTGTGAGAGTTAAGAAATCCTTTTGGAGAAGACTGAGATTCAATATGCATGGGAGAAAACGAAAATTCATGTGGAAAAAGAGGAAAATTTTTACATGTTGATTTTTGTGTAGCAAGAGAGGAGTTGAGTTTTAGGAAGAGAACTAGCCATGTTCCTATAAAAATGGATTGTGTGGTCGTGGATTATTTTTTTGTTGAGGAAATGGATCAAGAGCCTTGAGAAGGCTGTGGTGAGAACTCCTAGAGCAGTTGTGATTCCTGGAGTCCCTAGCCATGAGATTCTTTTCCAACCAAGTGCACTGGAGCTCTAAAGAGAAGTGGGAAGGCCTGAGGGACTATGTGGTAGAGAAGAGGGATCCCATTCCTTGGGTTGTGAAAGTTATGGGTAAGAGAGGTAGTGGATTGGAACTACCATTGGAGTAGAACCTAGGTTTTGCGCTACTAAATATGGAGAGTGAACAACCTGTAGGGCCATAACTCCTTGTGGACTCATAACCTTATATTGTAGATGGATTGTTGTTGAGGTAAAATGAACAATAATGCCTATGGTTGGGAGGAAAATTCTTCGTATGAATCCATTTGGTTATTTTATAAACATATAAATTCTTTTGTTATGTTTATTATGGTAATGCTATTGTTAAAATAGTTGTATTTGAATGTTTTTTGTTTTAATTCTTGAATTGTTGCATTCATGTTTTAAAATGTGTTATTATATGCATATTAAATTATTATCCTTCTTCCCATTGGTTTATTTTATTTGTATGCAAAGTTTCAAATTTTGTTTTTAATAAGTAGGTATGTTACACCATCAAAGAACAAGATGCAAAAAACATGTTCTTTGAATACGTTTGGGTGCAGTTTGGGATGCCACAAGGAATCATTTCAAATAGGGATAGAATATTTTTGAGTGCCTTTTTTAATACACTTTCGCAAAAGATGGACATGAACTTGAAGAGATCTACAGCATTACATCGAAAGATAGATGGGAATACAAAAGTATTGAACAAGATTTTGGTACAACTTTTTAGGGGTTACAATCAGAAGTATCCAAATACCTCGGATAAAAATTTGATCTACATTCAACAATATTATAATATAGAAGTCCATACTTCTACTATAAGTCCCATTTTGAAACTTTCTTTGGATATTTTCCACCTTCACCCTTATAGGTTGCTTATGGATAACAAGGAGGAGAGAGGGAATAAACCACATGAGAAGTGTTGAAAGAAAATAAATTTGTTGAAAATATTAGATATGTTGATTAATTGGTTTGGTTGTCATTGATGTCAACCCCTGAAGAAAGTCCAGTAGTGACTTTCGGTAGCACAAAGGTTTGGGTAATGGACATAAGTTTGTTTGATGCATAATGGTATGATTTTTGATATATTTGTAGGTAAGACTATTCTACATGGATATTACATGTCATGCCATTTCGCGTGGTATGTGGAACGTCACATAACTCCTCACAGTTTGAGAGTTATGTCTTTACGAAGTTGGAGGACTCTCATATGTTGGCTTGAAGCCCCAAAAGGTCAAAGAAGTCAAAGTGCTTGAAAAGAAGAAATTATTTAAATAATAAAGTGAAGTGACAAAGTTAAAGAGGATTATTTAAATAATAAAGTGAAGTGACAAAGAGGAGGATTATTTAAATAATAAAGTGAAGTGACAAAGTCAAGGAGGATTATTTAAATAATAAAGTGAAGTGACAAAGTCAAGGAAGATTATTTAAATAATAAAGTAAATGGAGAACTTTCTAATTATGGAAAGTGGTTAGAAGTGGATTATCCCTAAAATAAGGAAATTGGGTTAAGATGGTTAAATGGTAACCCCTTGAGGAAGCTACATGAAAGTATAAATAAGAGACAAAGCTCTCCCATTTTGAACACACTTGAGAATATAGAATATCTATAGGTGACTATGGTAACCAAAGGATATCTAAGCCAAATTTCAGAGGGAATGTGAAGTAAAGAAGGATGAAATTAAAGGGAGGATAAATTCTTTTGATGATGCTTTCTAAGGTATGTTATTTATAGGTCATCTCACGATTTTTGCAATAAGTTTTTTTCTAGAATGATTCAGACTACGAAATTTGGAGGCCATTGAGGAAACATAGCCAAGTAGTTTTGGTACGAATTTAATTTTGCGGGTCATTGTATTTGTGGAGTTACACTCCGTGGAAAATAGGGTTTGTGGCTAGTCTTGAAACTAATCTAAAATAGGTGTTTTGGGTAAAAATGTCATAACTTCTTCATAACAGATCCAAATTCAGTAAGAACAAATGTGTTGGTTAGAGTACAGTATGTAGTGTTTTGTGTACAATTTTCAAATCCATACAACAAATATTTCATGCAGGGAACTCTCTATAAGTACACTCTCTAGAATTAACCAGGATTCAACAAGGTATGCCATTTTTTCTATAACTCCTTTTATGAAAGGTTGCAAGTAGTGACACCTAGAGGAATTGCATAAAACACACTGAAGAAAATTGTGTAATATTTTCAGATCTTTATTCATTATAGGTACATATTTATGATTATTTTAGGTTAGGGTTGTTGACTAATCCAAAACTAGTCATGTGAGACTAAAGTAAAGTTTGATGAAAATGCTAGTCTCTTGTTATTAAAGTTAAGAAAGGTTTGCAGGTTGAGGTATAGGTTGGTGCATGGTTGATGCACTTGTTTATGGTACAAGTTGATTACAAGTTGAGGTACAGGTTGATGCATGGTTGATGCATGGTTCATGTTATTGGTACAAGTTATTTGGTGCATGCTGATTGGTACAGGTTTATAGAAGTATATCTCATAGTGATAGTGTGACAGTGGTTCCATCATTCTACTTATATGTCAGGGCAGTTGGATCGGGTAAGGATAGGTGGTTGTAGTCACCTTCCGATTGTAGTCGGAGAACATAGGGGGTTGTAGCCTCCTTCTTGTTGTAGCTAGAGAATTGGGGAGTTGGAGGTTCCCTTAGGTTGTGGCATGAGAAAATAGGGGGTTGGAGCCTCCTTCCAGTTGCAGCTAAAAAACAAAGGAATTTGGTGCTTCCAATGAATGTAATTCTTCAATACATATAAGAAAAAGCATTCTATGTTTTTCTCC
>JASDQU010686433.1:7027-32501 GCA_032191745.1 Picea mariana
CCACCTAGCCTGTCCCAAGATTGGTCTCAGAGATGCAATACGCTCCCACACCATTCTAGTTCTAGATCTACTTAGTTGTAGGAGGATTCCACATCAGTGACTTGTGTAGATAGAGAGAGGGAACACCAGTTGGAGGTTTTCAGCAAGGGGGGTGCACCATTCCTGGAGAGAGATACATTGTAGGTGATTGGTAGGGATTTTGGAGATTTTATCACCTAGGTTCTTCTTGCAGGGTCTTCACCATCATTCCTAGTGCTTTCTAAGAGATGTTTATAGCTCAGATTATTTCTTAGAGAAGTGGGACAAATTGAAGAGGAGGAGGGCATTTTTGAGATTCAGATCTAGTCAGTTTGGAGGGGTTACACTTCAGATATGACCCTGAGACTTCACCTAGTGAATTGAAATGTTCTGATCTATATTCTTGGGGAGTTTCATAGCATTTGAAGGCCTCCTTCATCAAGGCCAAATTATCTAGGGTTTCAGTCATCCAATGGGGTGCACCATTAAGTGGAGGAGTTCAGATCTACAGGGTTTGAGAGTGGATTTGGAGATTTGGACACCTGGGTTGTCCTTATAGTTCATTTGACATATTTCTTGGGTTGATTGGACACTTTTGGAAGTAGGGCCGAATTATTGAGGGTTTCAACATTCTAGCAGAGCATGGCACCTTCCAGCTTGGGGATTAGCATTCTTATGGACCATATCTATTGTATTCAGTCTTGATTGTATATCTAGCCTTTGGAGGCATGTTGGAGTCTTCTATTGGAGCATTTTGTAGCATCTCTATTGTTTATCTTCTTGGCCATCTGTTGAGCATTCCATATCAACATCTTCATTGTAGCAGGTTTCTCTATCTTATGAATAAAAGATATTTGAGATGTTTTGGCTTGTCTATCATATTTCATATGGTTGAGGTATGTTCAATGGTTGTATCTCTCTATTATTTGCTACATACACACATATAAACACATAAGTAAACCCTAAGGATGAAATCAAGAGGCCATTCAGCAAGTGAACACAGTAAAAAAGTAGGACAACAAAGTGTTTGATGAAATACCTCACTCGGAAAAGGTTTTAAAAAGACACCAAAACCGTGATGATCCTAGCATAATGGCTTGGGATCATTACACAACATCTTACAGGTGGTCCTGTATGCCCATAGTACTACTGGAATTTTCAAGTCCCAATCATCCTTGTTGGCATTGCAGATCTTTGTCAGAGTGTTCTCCAAAATCATATTGAAATCTTGTATTGTTCCATTTTCCTGAGGATGGTATGGTGTACTCTTATAGTGATAGAATTCAAACTCCTCAGTCATACTCCTGACAATAATTTTGATAAAGTGAGTACCTTGGTCACTCATCAAAATTCTTAGACATCCAATTATGGTGATCACTTTCTCAAATAGGAATTTTTTTGTTGTCTCTACGCTATAGATTTTGACTGGTGTTGCTTCTTCCCATCTTGTTAAATATTTTGTCGCAGTGATGGTATATGTAGCTTTTGACCTTATCGCTAGTGGATCGATTGGTTCGACAAAGTCTATTTCCCATTTTTAAAATACCTTCAACATTACCTATGGTCTTAGGGGAATCTCATCCCTTCTATTGGGTTTTCCCACCCTCTCACGGACATCACATGTCTGGCTATATTCCTTGGCATCTCTATGGATTGTTGGCCACCATAATTCTATGCACAATACATTCTACGTGGTATATTTTCCTGCATAATTCCCTCCAACTATTCCTTCATGTGATTCTACCAAAATCATTAGTCTTTCATGTTCTAGTACACACCTTCTCAAAATGTTGTCTGCGCCCATTTTATATAAGTGTCCTGCAATTAGTTGATAGTCTGTAGCTATGACTACCAGATGTTTCTTCTACACAGCGCTAAATTCTTGTGGCACGATCCCTATACTCAGGTATTTGATAATATCAACAAAGTAATCATCAACTACTTGTACTGAAAACAATTGCGCATTAGGGAAGTTGTATTCTAAGTTGGTAGGTTCTTCTCCATTAGTTACCCTTGATAGGTGATATGCTCCTGCATTCAGCTTCCCTGGTTTGAGTATCACTTCAAAATAAAATTCTTGAAATAAAAACAACCATCTACAGATCATCCCCCCCAACACTATCTTGTTGACTAAATATTTTAGGGTAGAATGATCTGTGAACATATTAAAGTGTTTTCCTAAGAAATAGTCCCCGAACTTCTGAAGTGCATACACCATGTCTAGGCCTTCTCTTTTTGGGGTGTTGTAATTCTTCTATGATTCTGACAATTTCCTTCTTGAAAATCATATAGGATGGTCTAAATCCACTACTCCTGGCTATGCCATAATTTATCCAAGTGTTATGGATAATGCATCTACATGTACATGAAATGTCTTTTCCCAATTTGGGAATATTAAGATCAGTGTTGTGCCCATCTTGTCTTTTAAGGTGTCCAACCCTTGTTGACAATCTTCATTCAACCGGAATATGCTATCCTTCTTTAACAAATTTTCCATTGGCGTAATGATATGCGCATACCCCTTTATAAATTTCTTGTAATATCTTGTATGTCCTAGTGTTTCTCTCAACTGGCACACTAATTTTGGTGGTGGTAAATTAACAATGAATGCAATATTGGTAGGATCCACTAGTAAAACTTGTTTACAGACTATATGTCCCAACAATATTCCAAAAGGTTTCCCAAAAATGTACTTCTTGATATCAATGATATCTAACATTTCTTGCATCTCTCCAACATTAAGCTTAACACTTCTACATGGTCCTTTAATAGACTATATACAATCTAGTCATCCATATATACTTCTAAAAATTGATGTATAAATTCCTTAAAAGAAGCTATGACTACTCTTGAAAATATGGTTTGTTCATTATTTAGCTCAAATGGCGTGACTATGTACTTGTAGGATCCCCATTCTGTAGCGAAAGTAGTCTTATACCTGTCCTCTGGAGCTATCCTGGTCTAATGGTGTCCTGAGAATCCATCTGTAAATGAATTTCCTTTTGGCCTCCCACATTCTCTAATACTCATCTGTGAAAGGGGTCGTAAAAGGGTCATGTAAGGAAGCATCATTCAATTTTATCAAATCTACACAGATCCCTATCCCTCCTTGTTTATTTTCTTGCACTACCATAGGACTTATCCATTCAGATTCCTCTACTGGTTCTATGATACCAGCTTCCAACATTCTGTCAATTTCTGCCTTCACTTTCTGCCTATACACTCGATTCAGTTTGTAAGGTCTCTGCCTAACAGGTATTGCCTCAGGTTTGAGAGGTATATTCATATCTCCTAGCTCTCCTGATATGCCTTTCATCTCTATAAAGGTCATTGGGAATAGGTCACTGTATTCATGCAGTAACTCTGCTATTGTTTCTATTATTTGTTCATCCCAATAGTCTCCAATACTTTCCATTTTAGGGTTATTAGTTGTCCCAATTTTGACTTTCTTCACCTTGATAGGTGCAACAAATACTTATGATTCCATAGATGGACCTTCCACCTCTCTTTCTCCTTCAATTTATGTAATCAAAATATTGTGCAGGTCATCTTCATCTGATGCCTCTTCTTCAACATGATAACATGACATTAGTTCTTTGAATATATGTCTGTTCTATTGTTAATACTCTATCATGAGTTCAACCTATGGTTCATCAATAAATACTACACCTTTTATCTTCTTTAGTGTTGAACCAATGTTGGGTTTCTCATGTTCAAATGAGAAGGTCACTACAAAATTCTGTTGTAATGTTGTCCATTCAGTAGTACTTTTGCGCATCTCCTGGTCTACATACCAGTTTTTTGGGATCCCTTCCAAAGTGTGGATGAAATGATGAGTCCATTATTCTAGTGGTTTCATCCTCCATTGTGTCTTGCACTTCTCCATATGTTTTGTTGGTGTCTCTTTCTCATCATACCTCTGCATTTTATTTCTTCCATGTTCTGCACTGAATCTAATGTGTAGTAATCACTTACATTGGTACCAGTCCTGAATTGTTTATTTGTGCGCACCCCACCATCTTGTAGGTGTATCCTTGAGTGAAATATATATGGCTAAGAGCCTCTGATTTTATGACACTTGTTCTTCATACTTTGTCAAGAATTATTCTAAGTCATTTACCCCATGAAAAATAGGATGTTCCCTTATCGTTGTACCAACCCATCTTACTGTGTGGTCTATTATTGCACACCTTCTTATGGAGACTTCATGTAATATCTGCTGCCAAATTATCTAGAAATGTATTTGAGTCAGAAGCACATGATGTGATGCTTCTCTAGTTGAGTACCCCATCTGCAGTTGGGTTAACATAATCCTCTTCTCACGCGATGGTTCTTTACAACTGGTTGATTTCCTCCAGATCTAAATAGGTGGGTTCTACAAACCTTTCTCCTTTTGAAGGATCTAATGACACAATGACTCTATATTCACTTGATTCAAATGCCATTTTCCTTGTATTCAAATTTATTATGGTTTGGTTATCAAATGCCCAATCCAGTCCAAGAAATGTTGGATATAGTGTTGTGCCATCTACAATCTCTATTACTTCAAAGTCTACCTTAATGCGCACTCCATCCAAATCTACTTTCACACCCTTAAGCCTTTAAATTGGTAAAAATCTTTGTTGATTTCATAATTTGAGATGGACACGTGAATAGACTAATGTGGGTTCTCCCATACACTAACATGTGTTGTTAGGTAAAACATTTACCTTATATCCTAAGTCCAATATAATATCCACCATATTCAAATCTCCAATATTAGTATTCAATCTAAATTCCCTGCATGTTCTCCTTCTTTTATGGAGGTGATTAACTATTTTCTTCTCTAACTTCCCCTACACCTCTGTTTCACATCTTTCTAACATATTTTTTAAAACTTTAACAGATGATGGATCATTCAGTAGCTTCACACAAGATTGCAGAAAAGTGTTTATGGTACTTACATGCCCTAAATGTTGTGATTCATTAATGTGGTCCATTGATGAAGGAATATCATACATTGGTACATTATGAGTATGTTGTGTGGTTGATGTAGACACAACATATTGTTTTAGGAACTCCTATTTGGTGTCCTTGAATGTTTCCTTTCCTTTCCATGCATCAAATTGTTTATGCGGTTTAGTGTTTTTCTTCACCCATTGGTGTTGCGCCAAGTCTTGTCTTGCTGTGTTAGTTCATGTCTTAGCTCCTTCTCACGTAACTATGTTGATGTTTATTCCATCATCCCTGGATTCTATAGAGAGCCACTAAACATTATGGTTGTTTTGGTTTCTATTTTTTTGAATCATTTCCAAAAGTGTTGGACATTCCTCTATATCGTGGTCTGTTGTGAAACAATACATACATGTCACAAGTGGAAGTGGAAATTCCCTTTCATAATGTCATGGATGTTAGTAGTTGTGGCACTCTACTAGACCTATGCCTCTTCCAAATCCTCTGCTACCTCATATTCCACCTATGTATCCATCTTGATCTCCTCTCTGTGTATTATACTAAGGTACCTGATTATACTGCACGGGGTTATACTGTGGTTGCGCATTATTATATTGTGGTAGCACAATGTTATACTATTGTTGCACAATGTTGTATGTAGGTGGTACCTGGTTAAAATGCGGTACAACTTGTCCTATCGTCATTTCTCCCTGCAGCCTATAGGCATATGAAGTTATTTCCCTCATCAACTCCATTGTCCTACAATCTTTATCATCATGGCCCATAGACTTACAAAAATTGCAGTATGAACTCTTGGGTATTGTTTCCTACTTCTGCATCATGGGAAAATGATATGGATTATTTCCATGTGTCTTATAGAGCTCGCACCATGTTCCTCCTATTGGAAAATGGTTTGGTACTCCTATTTCCATGTACTGCGTGAAATTTGGAAATTCATTCTTATGGTGACCTTCTATCCTACATATGGTACACCAAATAACTTTTATTTTCTCTTTCCCCTTATTTTGGTTAAGTTGAAAAGTTATATTCTTCATATCCTTCTTCATCTCCTCTATTGTTAGATCTTTCTTATGATATTGGTTCTCTTCTTGTTGTAAGGCTACATGGAAAGCCTCTTCCTGAGTTTGGAAATTCTTTTGTCTCAATGGGTACTTCAAATGTGGTAACAGTGAGTTCACAAACAAGTTCCTATGTTGAATGACAGTCATTACATACTTCATATTACCTTTTAGGAATTTAAACCTCTGATAAATCTCCCAAATAGACTCATGTGGTTTCTTCCTGATTTCAATCATCTCATTCATGTACTGATATTCTGAGCTAGGATTCTGGAATTCATTGATCAATAGCTTCTTCACATCTGCAATAGCCCTTGTTAATCCTAGTGGACTATTTACAGCTAGGCTCATGTACCAATCCATTGTGCAGTCTCTTAGAATGATAGCTAACTGCGCTAGTTTTGTATCCTCATCTGTGATTTTATTTTCTTCCCATATCTTATCATAGATAAATAAATTCTTCTCAGAGTCCTTCGATTCCTCTCCTTGAAATTCTGGTAACCTGATCATGGGATCATGTACTTCCATCTTGAATTATGTTTAAATGCTATGTTCACATGGTGTATATATTTGAATTCTACTTCCTGAACTGGTTCCTCCATTTTCTTCTCCTTGTTTGTATGTACTTCTTGCTATCTTTCTTCAACTAAAATTTGATTGCTAAATGTTTGTGTTATTTCTGGTGTACTAGTTGCACATGGGGTTATGGGTTCCACACTGACACTGACATGGATGGGATTTGTTATCGGATTAATTGGTAAATGCAAACATAAACAAATCTCCCTATATCCCATTGAAAACTAGAAAAAAATAGAAGAAAATATAAAACTTTCCCTAAGCTCTATTTATTGAGTTTACTAATTAACAAGAGATGGACAACATACCTTTTAAATTTTGCTTCCTCTTTCCATTGCCATCCTTGCTCCATTCCAATGATATTGTGATATTGAACCTGCAAGGGAACACAATCCAACCAAAGTGAAAGAAATACAATATACTCAACAAGAAGCTATGTATGTGATCAAGGAATCATACAATAAAATAAAACTAGTTTTATGGGAAAGAAACATATCATTGTATCATATTAAAAAGAAAGTGAAGATTAAAACCAAAGCATTGATGTCTCAAGGTCCCCTTTCAATGGCCCTTTTCTCCAACACACAAAACTTTTCTCCAACCTTGAATGAAGAAGATCCATAATGACTTGATGAACTAAATAGAATCTCTCAAGCATGATCTAAAGTAGAACTCTCCATACAATTATTATCCTATTCAACCTTAGCCTTTTCCATGAGAGATACCTATTTATATAGTGTGAAAGAGAGATGGATGAGGATATTAGGATGATCCCACAAAATCAGAAAAGTGAGTAAGATCCAAACTGATCAGAGACCACCTCATCTTCTAGAAGATCCCCTTCTAGAACATTCATGACATTTGATTTTTCTCAAGATTAAAGAATCGTCGCATCCTACATACTTATAATCCTGTGATGACATCACAGTCCATGTATATTGCAGCATGTGACAATCAGGCATCGTCTCACCCCATGAATAGAGCAAGGTGTGACGACCTTCCTTCATATGGTTTTCTGGCAGAGAACATCAAATCACTTTTCTCCTAGAGAATGTCTCTTTTAATATTTTTAGGGAACATGAACACTTCTTTTCAAGTGAATACTAAGGTGACCAAAATAATGTGTAATAGAATTCCCCCCAAAGTATGAATCTAGAACTCGTGACAGCCGAAATACTTTGTAGAATGTGTGTTTCGAACAAGGAGTGCACCGATCGGGAACCTGCAAATAATGAAGCATATGCATAATAATATACCATCGTCTTAGGTAGGAATTCCCATAGTTAGATTTAAAAATGTCAAGTGATCCATGGCCACTAAATATACACTATGGATCCATGTCATTATGAATCAACATAGCCACCAAGAATCACTGTGGATATATGCTCTAAATAATTCAAATTCAGACATATCCACGAGACATACAAAGTGGATCTATGTATCAATACAAATCATAAATACTCCATCGCAACCTCGACAAAAATAATAGGCTTAGGGTCTTCAATTCCATTATCTCTAAGTACAAATCTAGCCATGTGATTACAGGTGTTGAAGTCGAACATGGTAGTAACCACTTGATTACTAGTCATTAATGAAAACGATTAACAAGTGTGAGTGAAATCACCAGTGATGTCAATGACTCCCAAGGTACCCCAGTACAATCCAATGAGTGTAAATAAATGAGATGAATTCGGACAATCGATGGAATATTCCAATTAGGGGTCAATAATGTGAACCCACTATTGAAAGCAAAGAAACCTGCCATTAAGGCATGCAAACTCTAAGGTACTGAATTATTTTTAAGTCTTTCTCCCAGATAATGTGTTGAATTCGACAGGAAAAGACTCTTCACAGGAGGGACTTGATGTATCCCCCATCAATGACACAAAATATGTAACAGATTTGAGGTAGATCAGAGTATGAAGTGATTCAGAACTGACACAGGGAAGGTTGATATGATAGAAATTTATAACTGCAGATGGATGACTCGATAGAAATCTTGTTTAGGTTGGAATTCTCTTGAACATATGAATGAAACGACAATGATCTTGGCAGCATTGACTCAAGGAGGACCCAACATATGGACATGTGGATGATCAAACAAGAGACAAATGGATTTCCTAACCCGAACACAATGATGAAGGGGGGTGTTATGTTCAAGAGAGGCTATTACTACCACTAACATGAATACAAAGACACATTTCTTTCCCAAATTCCCCCCCACCATTTCTGGCGAGTACCTATTTATTTTTACGCAAGCTTGAGGAGGATATCATATGCTTGTTGATGTAAGCTCATCCTTCAGACGATTCCTATGGAGTATGTTTAATGAAACCTAAGAAGGATTGGTTCGATCCCGTATGGGTCTTTCAATTTTTGTTTAATGAGTCCAAAGCGAGAAAACTCAGGGGTTTTTCAATTTTAGAGAGTCTGAAAAAACTTAAATAAAACTCCATCAATTCCCTTTTCATAAATTAATCTGACGAGACCGAAAAAGTGATAATATACCACTCATTAGATGTTTTCTTCAAATACTTTTATGTGTGAAAAGAACAAGGTCGCTTGGCCATACTGTCATGTTTAGGGAGCGTGAAAAGAGCTTAAAGGATACTCCATAGGTTTTGTTTTTCATGTGACCATTACAAGTTTGAAAAAATGACAAAATACTACTCAATTATGTTCTCATGGTTTTACGAGAACGAGAGAATTAAGACTTGCTCAAAGTTTTTCCTGAAAAACCCTAAAAGGATTTGTACATGCGACAAATATATAAAAAAAATAAAAAAAGTGGACCCTTTTCCAATGTTTCACTTCTAGACTTTTTCAATCTACAAAAAATGAATCACTTGTAAAATTGTTTGGACTTTAGGGCTTGGATGAAGTATACAAAATAATATAATATACAAATGAAAAGTAATAAAAATCAATAAAATATTTAAAAACCCAGATTTCACTATTTCATTTGTAACTTCACCCAAACATTGCTCCAAACCCTCTTTTTACCTTGATTTTCAACTATGGATTGTGGAGTGCATGACAGATCATATCACGAATCGTCTCCACAAAAACTGCAATCTTCATCTGCTCCATCTTTTCATGGATTAAAAAATGATTTTGAAAATGTGTTTTTGGATTGATTTTTTTGGGTTACCCATGTGTTGCAGTCGTCACAGGTGCCCTATATCGGGACCTGCGATGAACTAGGATCATCGCAGGTGACCCTAAAGCTAGGGTTTGATGATGCCAAACTGTGAAAATGCACAGGTCTACGATGATCTCAGCCCAAAATTTCAAAAGATGAATCCAAAAAGGGAAAACCCCCAGGAAATAAAATTATGTTGCTAATTTATTTTTATGGTTCCTTGGTAGGTCTTCCATGGTCAAGATGTTGGAATGGCATGAGAGAGAGCACGAAGAAGAATAATACTTTGTCGGGAATGACCCGATAATAGTTATGACCCTATGATAGTGTGGGTTGTTGAAATTTTTCATGATTCAGGATATGAGGGCCCAACTAAGACTCCTCGAATACTTAGTTCACATGTGGGATGTGAACGACCAAGCATTTCATTTGGGTGCCCATACACTCACCATAGATATCAAGGATATCTATTTCCTAACATGATTGTCTCACCGTGGATCACGGGTGACACTTACAGGTAGTAGGGGTGGCAATGAGCCTATGAACCACTACATCAGTGAACATTGTTTGTCGAGTACCTAGAAGCATAGCGGCAAGGTATCTATCGGGGATGTTCGAGACTTACCTTTACAGACTATCCTCTATACTATCACGTGCATGGTAGGGAGTGTAGATTCCCACATGGATCTACAGAGCCATTTTTAGTGTGCATTGGAGTGTATGGAGCCCCGAGTCTTCAATTGGTGTGAAGGGGTTATTAAAAGTATGAAAAGACAACTTACCAAGTGCAAAAGTGGTGGGTTGAAACAATTTGGATATGGGTCGATTTTGGTATCCTTCTTCCTAGAGAGGGTCCCAATTTTACGCTTATAGGTAGAGTGGGGTGTACCTGATCCACAGGATCCGAGAATGAATAGGTGGGTAGACCTCATGGCTCGACATGCAGTTGCTCACATCGTCAGGTACAATGATATCTTATTCGACTGGTTGAGAACTCAAATGCTCATGGTAGATGATTATGCATATGTCGGGCTAAACTTTTGTGGAGATCCGGAGCTATGTATTCCCGAAGGTTTCCAATGGGGGGACATAGGTAAGAAGTAAATTTTGTTTATATAATGTTTTTTTTATTTTTAAAGATATAAAATGTTGTTTATGTTGTTTATCCGATGACTAATCAAATACTCTTTGATAATGCAGATGTGGGAACTTATCGTCCTCCAAGTTCATCCCCTATCTAGAGGCTGGGGGAGAGTGGTGTCATAGCAAGAGTGATTGTTTTCGAGTTCAAAATCATAGAACGAAATCTGGAGGGACTCATAGTGAATGTCCCATATGCCTCCATAAATGATATTCCTAGGAATTACCAATGCCACACAGTGGGCGTATCCGCATCCATCGGTTGACTGCTCCATAGTGTAGCACGAGAAGTCACATGTTATAGCGAGCAACATCCTTGATGTTATTGTACATGAAGCCATGTTCTTCACATTTTTGATATTTTGGTCTTCAGACAAAAAAAATATTTGTAAACTTTTATCATTATATATATATGAGGCTTCTACCAGCTTACTTGTTGTATATACAAAGTGTGATTGGATTTTATAAATGTCGCAAATGTCTATCTAACATATAATTATCCAATGCATATGTTAATGTATTTAGACATATAGGAATGTGTTGATATTCAATGTAATCAAATTGACGTTCCAAGAGGCAAATTCATAAATATACCCTTAACAAAGTAGGACTTCAGATGGAATAAACATTACTCAACTGTAGTACTACTAATTGTGAATCGAGTCATACAATAAGATGACGGATTTCAAGTGAAACAACGTCGACCAATAATTCGATGACTACATTGTATTCCGTGATATTGTTAGTTGCACGACCAAGGAAAACACCATGTAGACTGATCAATTCATTCTTAGGTTCATAGATTTCCCAAGCAGCAGATGCTAAGTTCTGAGTACTCCGACTAGCGCCATTATTGAATCCAAGGTAGGGTAGCAAAGACACTGACATATAGAAACTAAGCACAAGGCAAGGTAAGAAGATGAAGGGTGAAACCAAACAACGAAAAAGCACACAAGAGTATGATACAATAAAAGTTCAAGCACTCATGCAAAAATTATTTAAACATAGTACTTCTTCAAGTAAAGCCCATTTCTGGGTTCACTAAAATGAATTCCATCATAATCTACCAGCTCATAAGCTCCCTTCTCCAACACTCATTTGACAATATAAGGACCCTAACACATGGGTTTGAATTTATTGGCCCCTAGCAAATCATGATATTGTTCATAAAGAAGAACTATATCACCTTCATAAAAAACATGTGGCTCAACATGCCTGTCATATTGGTATTTAACACATTTTTTCTGAGTTTCAATAACTAAGGAAACATCACGACGGGTTTCATATAATTGCATCAAATACAAAGTATGTTCCTTTTTAGTAGAGGTGTTAGGGAGAAGATCGACGACTAGTTTCAAAGATGATGTCTCACATTCAATCAACAAAATTGCTTCGATACCATATACTAACTGGAAATGTGTGAATCACATGGAAGACTTAATGGATGTTTGATAGGTCCATAATCCTGAGAACAACATCATGTGCCAATTTGTCTTATGAATTCCTATAATCCGTCGAAGCATAGTAGTGAGAACTTTTTTGATTGCTTCAACCTAGACATTGACCTGCATATAATAGGGGGTTGAGTTTTCATGATGAAGACCCAACTTTTAAGTAAGTTCAGACATCATAAAATTTCAAAAATTACTACCGTGATCAGTAATGATGGCTTGAGGGACACAAAACCCAGTAATGATATGATTGAATATGAACAATGTTGCAGTTCTCCCGGTACTATCAGATGTAGCCATCACCTCGACCCATTTAGTGAAATAATCCATAGCTACAATAATGTATCCATGCCCCCCGACCGAGTGATGGTTACATGTCATGAAGTCAATAACCCATTTAGCAAATGGACGAACGGAAACTATAGGGTGAAGAGGACTAGGGTGATATCGGATACTATGATTATAATTTTAACAAGCATGCCATTTTTGGATAGTAGTAATACAATCCTTAAAGAACGAAGGCCAGAAATAACCAGCTCGTAATATATTTTGGGCAGTGGAATACCTATACATATGACTGTCACATGCTCCAGAGTGACAGTCATTCAAATATTTCTCAACTTCATCGTAGGTGAGGCATCGTAAAAAAATGGAATCAATACCATGATGGTAAAGGGTATCACCCGGGATGATGTATTGGTGGGCTTGATACCATATACGATGACAATCTGTACTAGAAAGATCAAGCCAGAAAGTTTGAGTCTGGAGATAGATGATAATATCTCTTTATGATGCAGGAGCATCATAGAAAGCCAAAGCACGTGCCTAGCCAAAGAGACAGTTGTACGCGTAGATGCAAATAGGACACGTTTTTGTGGAAACGTTTTGAGTTTTGAAATCTGAAGCATTAATGTAATAGATAGGAGGAAAGTGCAGTTGAATTTATATTTGCAGATCTGAATTGATTTTGGAGCCTATGTTCCTATCCATCGGGTGTAATAGAAATTTATTTTTGTTTAATGAAAGTAGGTAGATATGAATGTTAGATTAGATAGTTTAGGAGTGCAAGAGGGAAAACAGATGATAGACACCCTCACCATGGTACCATTGTATTATTATTCAGAGTTCGTAAGTTGTAGAGCTGTAGAGGAGAACAAAGAATTTTATGCATTTTTAGTTGTTGATATTTACCATGTACATGAGCACTGGAATTAATAGAAGAAACCTTTGATTCCAATCTATGTGTTTGTTATGGTTGTCAGAACCACCCGTTGAATGGTATGTTGCAGGCTTGTTTGCATTCTCTGTATGAATTTCTTTCAATGCTATATATGTTTGTAGGTTCTGGAATTCTCAGTTGAATGTTTGAATTTCGGGTAAGGGAAGGATGAGTTTCAATTGTTTCTCTTTCTGAGAACTCCTACAAAGAGTGCAATGGAGGGTCTACAATGAGTGCATCGACAAGACTCTGAGTTTCATCTCAGAACTCTCATAAGAGATTTAGATTTCATTTTTATAGACACAAGAGCCATGCAAGGTGTGTGCAAGCCAAGTGAAGTCTTGGATTTTTCAAATCTAGGAGGAAGATTGAGAGACTACTGTTGCAAAGAGTGCACAGGGTCAAAGACTCAAATTTCAAAGGTTATTTGAAAGTTTGCCGCAAGGAGTGCGTGCAGGGATCCCTTTTGGAAGCTTGAGTTTACAAGAAAAATCTCAGGAGGGATTTAACCTTTGAAGTGATCAAAGGGATACAAAGGTTGAACTTGTCTTGCAGAAGTCATTGAGAAGTGAATCGGGCAGTCATAATTCTCCATGGAGAACTCACGAAATGGCAAGGACCATAGGATCCAGAGGAGTTGTAAGGTGGTTAGAAGTCGGATGAACCCACCACCCTGATATCAAGAATCAACATGGACCATTGATTGTGGTCGATTTGAGCCATTAGATCATTTCATGAATTTGGGGGTTGCAAGTTTGGAGTGCAAGCCAAATCTTTGGACACTCAAAATTCTCTAATCACGAAAGGGATTATCAAGTGCAGAATCGAACGGTGGAAACACTTCGTGGAGAAGTGTCAAAGACCTATGAGACATTGGATATTGCAAAGAAGTGAGGGGGTTAAGGTGAGTGCCTTTTCAATACCCATAATCTCAGGAGAGATAGTGGTCGTTCGATCTAATACAATGAAATTCATTGGATCTTGTGCAAATTCGCAGATCAAAATTCAGGGATTGGATCGACAAGTGATTTTGGGGTCGAGAGTTGTGAACTCCCGGTTAGAATCCCAAAAATATATGGACTGTCGCATCAGGGGAGGCTCACAGTCGTCGATCTCGTCAAAAGTTAAATTTTGGAGTCAGGAAATCATAGAGGGAGAGGAGCAACCATTAGCTGTTCTCTCAAGTCACGAAACCCGAAATCTTTTGCGGGCTTAAACAAAGGGTTCCATTAACTCCTGGAATGGTTTAGAGAAGATCCTGAGTGGATCTCGGCCTGAGTGTAGGGGGTTTGCATCAGTTGTGGTATCAGAGCACAAAACAAATTATTTTCTTTTTGTAGAAGAGAGAAGAAGGGGGAATTTTACATCCATGCCACCGAGAAGAAGAGACGGGAAAATGCCTGATCTAACTGTGGAAAGAGAAATGCGTGAATTACATGCCAGGCTTGATGCTATGGAGATAGCACAAAGGCGCACCATTGACACTAGGGATATCAGCGAAGCTGAAAGTGAAAATGAAGCTGGAAATGAAGGAGAAGAAGTCGTAGTTGAAGATGTTGCAGAAGAATGTTTGTTCAAGGCTATTGCAAGAATAGGTGCTAGGGAAAAAACGGACATTCCAATGTACGAAGGCAACTTGGATGTTAAAGAGTTTCTAGACTGGATTAGAACTCTAGACAAATACTTCAACTATGAGAATGTCGAAGAAGAAAAAAAAGTCAAACATGCCTTTACCAGACTTAAAGGGCATGCAGCGTTGTGGTGGGATGAACTGCAGGCTAACAGATGCTACAAAGGAAAACAAAAAATCAAAAGTTGGGATAAAATGGTTGCAAAAATGAAAGCCAAGTTTATACCTAGGGATTATCAAATCAATTTGTTTTGGAGGATGCAAAATTTGAGACAGAAGCTAATGTCAGTGAAAGAATACACTGAAGAATTCTATAGGATAAACATCAGAGTAGGTCATCGGGAGAGCGATGATGAAAAAGTTGTCAGGTACATAAATGGTCTGCGATATGACGTTCAAGATGAGATGAACATGATGGCCATATGAAATGTGGAAGATGCTTATCATATGGCTTTGAAAGCTGAGGAGACGCTGAGCCGAAAGAAAGGTCAAAGAGGTCAAGGTATATGTCAAAGCAAAGGCAAGGCAATTGCCCAAGACAGAACCCAGAAGTCTAAGGAAGAGGAGAAGAAACCTTAAACTCAACCTGAGAGAGGAGGAAGCTCACAGGGAAGGAAGTATGTTGATAGAAACACTTTTCCTCGAGCCAGAGAAAGAAGACAAGGCAGAGGAGGTGAAGTGAAATGCTTTGTCTATGGAAAAATTGGACATAAGTCTTATGAGTTTCCTAATAGGAAGAAATATGGTGGTGAAACTACATTATCAAAGCTCAAGGATGGAATGTTGAGGCAAACGATGCAGAGGGCGGAAGATCTTTAATAATGCAGAAAGTTCTCTTGAAGACAGAGAAGGAGGCAGAGAACCCAGCCCAAAGAAATAGTTTGTTTAGGACTACCTGCAAAACTAAGGATAGACTATGCAAGGTCATAGTGGACAGAGGTTGCACAAATAATCTCGTATCTACAAAGATGGTAGAAAAGCTGGAGCTAAAGATTGTTACGCTTCCAATACCATATAAAATTTCGTGGCTACAAAAATGACATCAGGTAAATGTCACTAAACAATGTTTAGTCGAATTTAAAATAGGAGGATATAAAGATGAGATCTTATGTGATGTTATTCCCATGGATTTCTTCCATCTATTGTTGGGTAGACCATGGAAATATGACAGAAACATGGTTCATGATGGGAGAAAGAACACGTACACCCTGGAGAAAAATGGTAGGATGCACATGTTGCTTCTGATTAAGGATAAAGAGGTGAAAACAGAGATGAGAAATATTGTACTTCTCATGAGTGGGAAGGAACTTCTTAATGAGGTTAAGAAGAAGGAAGACACATAGTTTATTATGGTTAGGAAGCCCAATTTTTTTTTGACCAGAACGAGAATATATGATTTACCAGAAGAAATCCAGGAGTTGCTGGGAGAATTTGTTGATATAGTAGTGGACGAGCTACCTTGTTCATTTCCACCTATCAGAAGTATAAGTCATCACATCGATATTATACCTGGATCTAGTTTTCCGAACAAAGCAGTGTATCGGTTGACGCCGCGAGAAAATGAAGAAGTTAAGAGATAGGTCCAGGACTTAATGGACAAAGGATTGATTCGGGAGAGCTTGAGTCCATGCACTGTTCCGACAGTGCTAAGACCAAGAAAGGATGGTGGTTGGAGAATGTGTACAAACTCAAGGGAAATCAACAAAATCACCATCAGGTACAGATTCCCATTGCCAAGAATAGACGAATTGATGGATTGCTTGAGTGGAGCCAAGTTTTTTTCAAAGATTGATTTGAAAAGTGGATTTCATCAAATTAGAATGAGAGAAGGTGATGAATGGAAGACAACATTCAAGATGAGTGAAGGGCTGTATGATTGGCTTGTCATGCCATTTGGCTTGACAAATTCACCGAGAACCTTCATGAGATTGATGAATGAAGTCTTGAAGGATTTCATTGGGAAATTCGTCATTGTATATATTGATGATATATTAATTTTCAGCAAAACTGAAGCAGAGCACTTAAAGCATTTAGCTTAAATGATGAGAAGATTACAGCAAGAGAAATTGTTGATTAATATGAAGAAATCATCATTTATGAGAACAAAACTCATTTATTTGGGTTTTGTTATCTTTACAAATGAACTGAAAATGGATCCAGAAAAGATAAAGGCGATTAAGGATTGGCCATCATCAAAGAGTGTGTTTGAAGTACAAAGCTTCCATGGGTTGGCTAGCTTCTATAGGAAATTCATATGAAACTTCAGTGGAATTAGCACACCAATGATGGACACGGTGAAGAAAAGACATAAATCTTTTTGCTGGATGGAAGAAGTGAAGAAGAGTTTCAACCTGCTGAAGAAGAAGATCACTAAACAACCAATTCTAGTTTTGCCAGATTTCAGCAAGACATTCTAGGTCAGGTGTGACGTGATTGAATTTGCAATTGGAGCGGTCTTGAGCCAAGACAATAGGTTGATCACGTATTTCAGTGAAAACTCGAATGAAGAAAAGATCAAGTACTCCATGTATGACAAAGAATTCTACGCAGTCATACAAGCACTAAATAAATGGAGGCACTATTTGGTTCCCAAAGAGTTTTTTTTGTACAGCGATAATCATGCTTTGCAATTCGTGACTCGATAGGAGAAGTTGAACCAAAAACATGCTAAATGGGTTGAATTCATGCAGAATTTTACTTTTGTGATTAAGCATATTTCAGGAACTGCTAACAAAGTTGTTGACACTTTGAGCAGGAAATGTTTGCCTATGTAGGAATTCAGAGTCAAGACTTTGGGTTTTGATAACCTCAAAGAAATGTACAGGGATGATCCAGATTTTAAGGAAGCATATGAGGCATATGAGAATCCAATTCTCAGGGACAAAAGCCAATGGACTGAGTATATCATCTACGATGGATTATTATTCAGGGGAAATCAACTATGTATTCTGTAATGCTCCATGAGGGAGAACCTGCTGAAGGAAAAACACAACAGAGGATTGGTCAGACACTTCGGTCATGAAAAGACGTTCTCAAGGTTGAATGGCTCATACTTCTGGCCAGGGATGAGGAAAGATGTGAATAAATTTTTGGATGGGTGAAGAAGTTGCCAGCACATGAAAGGGAAAAGATAGAATGCAGGGTTATACCAACCATTACCCATACTTGAAAGGTCATGGGATGCAGTGAACATGGATTTCATATTAGGACTGCCGAGGACACAAAGGGATATGATTCAATTTTTGTGGTAGTCGACAGATTTTCAAACATGGAACATTTCATACCATGCCAGAAGACTAGCGACGCAACTCATATTGCGAACATGTTTTTCAAGGAAGTCATCAGACTTCACGGCTTGCCAAAGAGTATCGTTTCTGATCGAGATACCAATTTCATGGGACATTTTTGGAGGACCTTATGGAAGAAGCTGGGGACAAACTTGTCTTTTAGCTCAGCATATCATCCTCAGATGGATGGGCAGATAGAGGTCATGAACAAGAGCTTGGGATATTTTCTAAGGAGATTAGTGACTAAACACCATAGTCAATGGGATCACATTCTGCCATAGGCGAAATTCACTTACAATGATTCGCTCAATAGAAGCACAGGGAAAAGTCCATTCCAAATTATATATGGAATGCAACCAAAAGGAGTTTCTGAATTGAAAGATGCAAAACAAGCTGAATTCAGGACTGCTAGTGCAGAGGAATTTGCAGAAGGAATGAAGGAGCTTCACAGTCGAATCAAAGAGCGATTGTCGAGTTCAAGCCAAGAATACAAGCGTAGAGTAGATCAACACAGGCGAGAACTTCAATTTGAAGTTGGTGATTTGATTCTTGCACATTTGAGGAAGGAGAGGTTCCCAAGGGGAACGTATAACAAGTTGAAGATGAAGAAGATTTGACCATGCAAAGTCATAAGGAAATTTGGGGCAAACACATATGAGATTGAATTACCCGATGGGGTCAAAATCTCACCAATATTCAACGTTGCAGATTTGTACCCTTACAGAGATGAAGAAGTAGGAGCAAAGGATGAACAAAAAGAAATTAAATGGATAAAACAAATGCCTGTAGCTGAAAAGCCATAGATGGAAAGCATAATTGACAAGAGGATTAGCAGAAAGACTAGGAGAAAAGAGTATTTTGAATACTTGTTCAAATGGAAAGAACATCTAGTTGAAGATGCCAGTTGGGAGGATGAAACAACAATTCAAAAGCATGGATGAACACTAAAGGAACTCATGAACAGGAGTTCATGAAAATTTTCAAGTGAGGGAGAATGATGCAGGAGCATCGTAGAAAGCCAAAGCATGTGCCTAGCCAAAGAGACAATTGGACGCGCAGATGCAAATAGGACACGTTTTTGTGGAAACGTTTTGAGTTTTGAAATTTGAAGCATTAATGTAATATATAGGAGGAAAGTGCAGTTGCATTTATATCTACAGATCCGAACTGATTTTGGAGTGTATGTTCCTATCCGTCGGGTGTAATAGACATTTATGTTTGTTTAATGAAAGTAGGTAGATATGAATGTTAGATTAGAAATTTTAGGAGTGCAAGAGGGAAAACGGATGATAGAAACCCTCACCATGGTACCATTGTATTATTATTCAGAATTCGTAAGCTGTAGAGCTGCAGAGGAGAACAGAGAATTTTATGCATTTTTAGCTGTTGATATTTACCATGTACAGAAGCACTGGATATAATAGAAGAAACCTTTAATTCCAATCTATGTGTTTGTTATGGTTTTTAGAACCACCTGTTGAATGGTATGTTGCAGGCTTGTTTGCATTCTCTGTATGCATTTCTTTCAATTCTATGTATGTTTGTAGGTTCTGGAATTCTCAGTTGAATGTTTGAATTTCAGGTAAGGGAAGGATGAGTTTCAATTGTTTCTCTTTCTAAGAACTCCTACAAAGAGTACAGTGGAGGATCTACAATGAGTGCATCGAATGGACTCTAAGTTTCATCTCAGAACTCTCAGAAGAGATTTAGATTTCATTTTTATAGACACAAGAGTCGTGCAAGGTGTGTGAAGGCCGAGTGAAGTCTTGGATTTTTCAAATCTAGGACGAATATTAACAGACTATTGTTGCAAAGAGTGCACAGGGTCGAAGACTCAAATTTCAAAGGTTATTTGAAAGTTTTCCACAAGGAGTGCGTGCAGGGATCCCTTTTGGAAGGTTGAGTTTACAAGCGAAATCTCAGGAGGGATTTAACCTTTGAAGTGATCAAAGGGAGACAAAGGTTGAACTCGTCTTTCAGTACTCATTGAGAAGTGAATCGGGCGGTCATAATTCTCCTTAGAGAACTCGCAAAATCACGAGGACCGTAGGATCCATAGGAGTTGTAAGGTGGTTAGAAGTCAGATGAACCCACCACCCTGATATCAAGAATCAACGTGGACCCTTGATTGTGGTCGGTTTGAGCCGCTAGATCATTTCATGAATTCAGGGGGTGCAGATTTGGAGTGTAGGCCAAATCTTTGGTCACTCTAAATTCCCAAATCGTGAAAGGGATTATCAAGTGAGGAATCAAATAGTGGAAACACTTCGTGGAGAGGTGTCGAAGACCCATGACTAGTTGGATCTTGTAAAGAAGTGATGGGGTTAAGGCGAGTGCCTTTTCAATACCCATAAGCTCAGGAGAGATAGCGGTCATTGGATCCAATCCAAAAAAATTCATTGGATCTCATGTGAATTCATAGATCAGAATTCGGGGATTGGATAGAAAAGTGATTTTGGGTTCGAGAGTCATGAACTCCCGGTTCATGAACCCTGAAAAGATCTGGACCGTCAGATCAGGGGAGGCCCACATCTATCATTCTCGTCAAAAGAGAAATTTCAGAGTTGGGAAATCATATAGGGAGAGGAATGACCATTAGTTGTTCTCTCAAGTCACGAAAACCGAAATCCTTTGCGGGCTTAAACAAAGGGTTTCATTAACTCTTGGTGTGGTTTAGCATAGATCCTGTGTGGATCTCGACCCGAGGGCAGGGGGTCTTCATCACTTTACCATACATCATCAGAATTGATCAGAAAGAGGGATTTGTCAGGTAAGGAATCCTCTTCCACAGTTTCTGTCTTAGTAGAGGGAAGGTCACATATCAATTTGACAAAAACCAAAGATTTCTTTGACTTAGCACGTTAAAACTCCAAGTCAAACTCCTAGAGAATAACTATCCATTTGGAATACTTTACCCCCAACAATTGTCGAGTAAGGATATGTTGCATGGGGTTGCAATTGGAAATGATGGTGGTTTTGCGTAATAAGATGTAGTGATGAAAACGTTGAATAGCTTGAACAGCTACCAAGGCCAATTTCTCCACATGTAAATATTTGGTTTCAGTAGTCGTGAGACTCTGACTCAAATAGTATATCACATGTTTATTGTGTGAATCATCCTCTTGGACTAAGACTATAGCAATTCATATTCCGAATAAGCTAAGTAGAGGAAGTAATCTCGGCTATAGTCAGGTGGAAACAACAATGGTGTATGGGTTAAGGAGAGTTTCAAAGCTTCAAAGGATTTATTGGTAGTGTCATCTCATAAAAAATTGTAACCTTTCTTGAGCAGTCGAGTAAATCCTTTCATTAATTCAACGTAATTGGGGATGAATCGACGTAAAATTTTCCTTCCCTTGCAAACTTTGGAGCTAGCATAGTGTGGAAGGAGGAGGTAGATTAAGAATATCCTCAACCTTCAAGGGGTCTACTCAAATCCCATGTATAGACACCATAAAACCAAGGAGTCGACCAGAGTCCACACAAAAAACACATTTTGTGGGTTCAAACTTATGCAATAATAACAATAGCAAGAGTAAAATGGCTTGTGAATGTGACAGGTGATCTTGACGACGCATGGAATGTGTCGATATATCATCTAGATAGGGTTGTATGATGTGCTTGATATCATAAAAAGTGTAAGACATAACGCACTGAAAAGTCGCCCCAACATTCTTTACACCAAAAGGCAATTTCTGGTAGGCGAAGGTTCCCCAAGGGAAAATAAAATCATTCTTGTGATCCCCTGGTAAAATATTAATTTGATTATAGCCAGAGAAATTGTCCATGAAGGAGAAGATTTCTCTTCCGGCACAGTCATCAATGATCTGGTTGACGAAAGGGGTTGGATAATTTTTCGTAGCACAAGCTTTATTTATATCCTTATAATCTACACAAATGCGGATCGTACCTTGTTTCTTATTTACTGGAACAAGGTTAGATACCCAATCAGTCAAAGCCACAGGATAGACAAAGCTAGATTTAAGAAGTTTCTCAACTTCAATCTTGATAGCAACATATTTACATGGATGTACTGGGTGAATTCTTTGTCAAACAAGTTTAGCAATCAGATAACTTCTTAATCTCATGCATACCAATATCAGGATCAATACCTGGAATTTCTTCATAACTCCAAGCGAAAACGTCACGAAATTCTTGGAAAAGGGATTTATAAGTGTAGACCTCATCAATAGAACATGAGGCCCCAATGTGAACATTTCCCACGACTCCAAGTTTAATTGATATGTCAAGAGGAATGGTAGGTGAAATTTTACTCAAGTTCCCTTCATACAAAACATCGTGTGTTGACTCAAGAACAAAAGAAATAACAACAAGGACAGACGAAGTCAATATACGTTGGTAGATCTCTATGGTATCACATTCTAGGAAGAGAATGGAAAGATGATGCCCATCCTCCCCTGGAGTATCTTCCATAGACATGACTAACATGATCATCTGATTAGTAGGAAAGATCATGTGAAACAGATCAGGAGATGTATCACAAAAAGAAGGAGGAGAGGGGGTTGTTGATTGAATAGATTAATAAGTTGATTCCACCGGACTTAAAGGAATTTGGGTGCCGTAACAAAGATGATCACTATAGTTAGGTACTATCCATGGGTCATATGACTTAGGGGTTTCATGAACAACGACAGATATCATGTTAATCGAAGTGACAAAAGGAGGAGGAATATCAGGTGGTGGGATTGGAAATGTACCCATCAAGGTTGAATCTTTTAAAAGACCCACGTCGACATTCTCATAACCAGGAGTTGTTTTTGAGATAAAAGGCACATTGCTAGTACGTGAATAAGAATTAAACAAGGCCAGTTGGTCAACAATAATGACCTTTCCTTAGTGCGGGAAACGTAACACAACGAAAAGGGTAGACACAACTCCATGCATGGAATCAATCCGGCTATGGACAAGTAAATGGTTATAATCAAGAGGTGCATCAAAGACCTCAACCTCGACATTGATCGATTTACCTTATAACATAATAGCCAATGAAGGAAGAACACTGTAAAGTTTGAACCCTGTACTATTGAAGTCTTTAAGGGTATTGTGTGACTCAGTAAGGGAAGGAGAGCCAATAGCTTTCCAACAAGTAATGAACATAACGCAAGTCGAGGCTCCTTCATCAATAAGGGTTCGACGGATATTTTTATTTTCCATGATCACTTGGATCTGAAATGATAACTGAGGAAGCCTTGGAATGTGATCTTCCAAGTCAAATATTATCAAATTGGTATATGTACGATCAATTCCACCAATGGCCTTTAACAACACCTTCCGTTGAGTAGGACAACTTTGAAGGACTTCGAGATTCGACATCGCAGAGGGTGCTTGCACAAGGTCTTCTACAATACTGTGGTTTTGGGCAGCACATGTATGAGTATTAAATGAAGACTTTTGAACAACGCCCTTAGGAGGAGGGTGAAGAACTGTATTGAGGCCCAGTCGTTTGAGAGAAAGAGGACTGTTTGGAGGTGAAGTTGAAGGAAGAGTTTGAACCAACGAAGGTGGTAAACCATCAACTTACTCTTTCAACGAAGAATAATATTTGGCTCGAGTTGTGACTGCAACTTTGTTCTTCTTGGAGTCACCAGTACACATAAGGACATAAGATGTGGTAGAAGGAGAAGCTTGGTCATGAATGACCAATTGAGCCTGCTGCTTAGAAGAGAAAGGTTGTGACAAAATGGCAGGTTTAGGATGCTTCTCGGTCCCTTGGAGGAACTTAGTAACCTTAGCATGTCGTGGAAAATATTTCATGTAATGATCATCACCAAAAATAAGGCAATGGTAACAAGGTTTACATTTATATTTGTCATTACCGAGATGTGTTTTGGGCTTCTCAGATTGTTGATTATTATTTTTGTCTTCTTTATTCTTACCCTTCCATTTCTTTTTATTTTGATTTTTCCCGGTAGGCGAGGATTGAACCGAATTAATTTCATAAGTCTTACCAGAGGGAGGAGTAGGAGTAGGAGTATTTTGTACATTAGAATTATTAGATTTAGGATTGGTGTGAATGGCTTGTATATACTGAGTCTCATCATGGAAGGTGCCAATCACACCATCAACAACATGAGAAGGTACTGGATGTCTCAGGGTAGGATTTGTTGATGGACGAGGAGCATCAGGGATCAAGTCATAAAGTGGGCCCATTTCCAAATAAACGAGATCTAGATATTGAGCATGACTAATCCCCTTCTCTTGAGTGACAACACCACCCATGGAAACATCATGGGATATAGTACCAATGATTGATTTGGTAAACCACTCAACCAATAGTTGATCAGGAAGGGGAACTTTGATTAACCGTCTTCTCCTCCTCCACTCATGGATGTGATTAGAAATATGAGTGGAAGAGAATTGTTTAAAAGAACTCAAAATTTAAGTTCATGTCTCATATATAATTGGAAATTGGTAATGTGTTAAGAAGGCCATGGCTAGGGTATTAAATTCATTAAAGAATCCTCAGGGTAACTCAATGTACCATTTAGCTGCCGAACCAGTGAGAGTTCGTTGGAAAAGTCACAATCTAATGGAGTCATCCATCAATGAGTTGGATGAACACCAAACATGGAAAGTCATGACATGATTATTTGGGTCTTCTCCCGATCGATCGTCAAACTTAGGAATGTGAGATGGTAATTTGGCTGGTATGACGAGCCAATAAGGAGAATGCAAAATATGATCATTCAAAATCCTAGATAAATTTGGTAAATCCAAAGTGGCAAGGAAAGGCAACTGTCTTTTCACTTGAGGAAACTAGTAGTTTTGAGGAGGAAGTCTCATAGGTATACTGGTAGGACCATAAGTAGTTTGTAGGTAATTAGACAGTCCTGACAGATTCAGTTTTGGAGGATTTTGAGTCAAATAGCCAACGAGGTTGGGTTGATTAGGTATGTTCCCTTGGAAAGGAACATTAGACTGAAAATTATGACCCCAAACAGGATTCATAGAACTTGGATATGGTTGACCGAGATTAGGG
>JASDQU010686434.1:13651-29710 GCA_032191745.1 Picea mariana
TCCTTTCACGTTACCCGCCCCGCGGTTATGGGCGTATGGTCTTGGATCCGTCATTCGAATTGCAGGTTACTTGACTGGGTAATGGAGTCTATTTTTCCCATTCTGAGTCAACTATTTAGTCTATTTGACTGGTGTTCCATCCACGTATGGAGTATATCCAAGTGGTAAGGCATCATTTTTTTGTGCCGCATACGTGAGTTGACTGAAGATAGAGGGAAGGATTGAGAGTGAGAAAATCCTATGCTTGGTCAATCCATTAGCGCTGTGCTATCATATGGGTAATGGAGTTCGTTCAACGGAAGAGTGAGTGTTTATCGATCCAACCTAGAATAGAATAAGGATGATATGGGAATAACAAGGAGATAACGAAACTAGAATGGAGGAATGTTGGTTTATTGGAAGGTTGTTCAACGAATCACTAGCGCTGTGTCGCATGCTCCGGAAATCTTGTTATCTAGAAAAAAAGGGGGGGCTTTCCTGAGCTTGGTTGATAGACTTTATTTTTTTCTAGAGGGAATGAAATGAATGAGTGAAGGAAGAGAGAGGGAATCAAAGCAGTCCATTCCTTTCATCTCTCTTCGAAATGTCCTACCCCTTTTCGCCTAGTGGAAGATCATAGAAATTTGATCTCGTTTAGTTCCTTGATTCATCCCGTGGCGCAAAACCCATCAGTCGGACATTGATACAGGTTCCTACAGAGAAACCTTCTATAGTCAATTAGAGATCATTATGATTGACATTACAGACGATTAGTGCTTGCATTACGATTAGTGGATCGGGAAAGCGTTTAGATGTTCTTGTTGCTTCCCAACCAGAAAATGAACACGCTTTGTCTAAAATTGGTATCAAGCAAGGGTGGAATGCTAGTTCGGCTCGTCAGGGTTGTCTACAACCATACATTCTTTCCGGTTCAGGGCAGCATTTGATTTATGGAGAAGAAAGGTGTTGGATCCTCAATGCAGGGGGGCTAGCTAAACACCACATACAAACGGGGTGGGTGCTCCTGTTTTTTCCCATATCAGACGATTTGGGGGAAGGGAATTATATACCTCGAGCTCGAGCTAGTGGAAGAGAGTGGATTGCCTCCTAAATGAAGTGAAAGAGAACAATTGGTAGTCTCTATTCCAACCAGTCTGATCATCTGGTTTCAGAATCAAAAGAAGCGAAAGGAGTAATTGGCTTGTTCTTTGGATGGAAGGCCAACACCGGGAAATAGAGAAACTAACGTAGATTTAGATATGGCTAACACTGGGAAACAACCTTGCTATAGTTTAATGTCTATGCTCAATCCAAGTGGGCCATTTATTAAGAAAATTTTTCAAATAAAGATTGGCTAATCAATCTACTATAGAATCCTAGCACCCGACTACCTAATTTAGGCGTATCAATTGTTTGGTCACTCAAGAAACATTGGAGGAAGGCGCAGTGTTTTCGAGCTTATTGATTGCGCTTCGCCTCCCGTGACCGACTGACTGGTGTCATCTATAACATCGTTAAGTCATTCATTAATATGTATAGGATAGACTCGGGCGTGTTGTTGCTTTCATATCATATTAAGCTTGCCTTGACACCAAGAATAAGAAAGAGTGCATTGAAGCCCTCGACAACCTAATTAATACATATGAGCGCTCTCCTTATTAATTATAGCCTCTCCATTTCTACTATTCCCAAACTATTCATTATGTTAGCTCAAAAAAGAGGGCAAGTTGGCTCTGTTAGCAGGCTTATAATTCCTAAAAAAGGACTAGTAACTATTTCCACCCTATATATATATATAACCGTACGCTCGCATCTAAACTAGCTTATTTTCATGACAGTTCTGATCCAACCGCGTGAGTGATTGATTCAATTCATAGATAGGTGGTGGGCCTGGACACTGATGGAGTTAGTCAATTGATTGATTCTATTATCCCCTTTTGAGATGAGGACAATAACATCTTTAGATAGGGGGGTCCCACGGACAGGAAAATGAAGACTAGACAGGATACCTTGCCAAGAGACCTAACCGTAGCAGCCATACCTCAATCTTCTACCTCATTTTTATTTAGAGAAATATCATCTTTAGGAGGTAAAAGGAAAATTACCTATGGGGCACCCAAAGTGATTTTATTCTTAATGAAACATACATTTTATTGCTCTTAACTACCTCCGCGCTGACCTTGAACTCTAACGGAACAATGGTGACTACCTCCTGCAACAACTAGAAGACATAGCGAGAGAGAGACGATGAGGATAAGGTTCAATGAAAGCTTTCAGTTCATGCACTCAATAAAGAGCCGATTCAAGATTCGATGTCAGGTGGCTATGCTGGTACTCACTCGATTTAGGTGGAGATGCCTTCTTGTATGTTTTGGAGATAGAAGATTTCTTCTTGGAGGATGTCTTCTTATATGTTTTGGAGATGTATTCTTGTATGTTTTGGAAAACTGATGGATTGATTCTGTTAATTGCATCCATGGTACCCATTCACCTTAACAATGTGCCACATCCACCCTACAGAGGAAGGTATGGGACGGGAAGCTACAGGACGAGAAGCTGCACAGGGAAGGGGCCCACGTAGTTGCCCTACAAGACATCCCCACAGAGCCAACCTACACAGCCGATTGAAGCATCGATCGTAGCCACCCGATAGAGCCAGTCATAAATAGTCATTGTCAGACAGAAGGTCATTGCTGATAGCCGCTATTTGATCCAGGTGGCGATACACACTTGATATGCCAGTACTCCATGCTAAGGTTCAATGCCAGGTTTCATTTCATGCACTTGATCCTAGAGAAGAGCCAATACAAGAGTCGATGCCAGGTGTTTATGCACTCGATCAGGTGGAAATGATTTTTGGATGTTTTGGAAACGATAAAAGCACTTTATACTAAATAGTTTTGTTATCCACCTGCGATCAACTTTGACCTCTATGTTGGAGACAAGTCACGACTCAACCAATTTTCTCGCTCATATAATAATCTGGGGAGGATGCTCAAGCAGGCTCGAATAAAGGGTGTTAATGCTCACTCATCATATGGGTGAGGGAGAGGATGCACATGCAAGATCGACCAACAGGAGAGGTAAAAAGAGCAGTTCTAGGAAGCGTTAAGCGGGCTCAACCAAAAGGACAAAGTCGCTCATCCATTCATGGGTGAGGTGTTAACGCTCACTCATCATATGGGTGAGGAAGAGGAAGCGTTAAGCGGGCTCAACCAACGGGAGAGGAAGCGAACAGCGATGGTGCGATGGTTTTGGTTAAGGGAAATTGGCTTTTCTGTTCATACAACTGCAATGCTTTTACCGAGGATGCGCAAGCACGCTCATTGCGAAGGCATAAGAAGCAGTTTACCCAGTTCTAGGAGAACAGCTAGGACCAGCAACTAGGTGAAAGGCATATAAGGCACCCCCAAAAGTTGCATTTGATCTGGTTAAACAAGATGATGACCTTGAGCCCGTTTATCCTGAACCAGTAGTTTCATCACCATCTCACCTAGGATCCCTTCCTGACCCATAAATATAGGCAAAGGCTAGATTTATGCGGTCGAGCAACCAGGAGCAAGACGAGGGTGAAGGTATCCATATTTGGATCTTTGCATCAATCTGCATGCTCCAATTGTCTACTTCTGTTGGAAAGGGATTATGAACCTAGATCCCCAATGAATGGGACTTGCTCTCAAATGGTCTTTGCCTCTCCTACTCCTGTTCCTGGCTGGGAGGCTACATACTAAGTTGTTGGTTATCGAAATGGAATCAGAATGAATGAATGATGGGGAAGCTGCTACTTATTAGGGAACTACTACATCTCTCTTATTCACAGTCATACACACAAGGTCGCAGCCATCAGAGGAATTTATAAGAGAGTAGTATTATTAGCAGCTGCTATTAACACGAACCAAGAGAAGCTATTCATAGCTTATATTATTGAATGCATGCAATAATAATAGACAGTATAAGCTGCTAAAGTAAGGCCTAGTGATGGTGTTCCCATATCCCTGGCTTTTCCTGGTAATTAGGCTTCGGCGCTAGTGTGACTCCGAGTGTTCCGAAATCGCCCACTGTTCAGATCTTGCGCCATATGCCCTTGTTCCCAGGGATGATTCAGATGCATAGGGTAAAAAGGCAGAGGCAAGAGATGCAGAGGAAGAGATGGGTAGAGTGAAGGCAATATGAATAGGAGATACAGAGCCTACAGTTTACTTTGTTGACTCAGAACCAGAGGTAGTGGCACAAAATCCATTACTGGTTGACCCAGCCTCCTCATGGATTCACCTATTTTATAATAATGAATTGACCTTCTTTCAACAGCCTTGAGGGACATATAAGCCAGACGCAGGGGCATGGGCTAAGGCACCACCCGCAGCTAAAGTTGCAGCATTCAAGCCGGCCCGGCTCGCCAGGTTGATAGCTTGTTCAAGAGTTAGTAGCAGTGGTAATTTACCCAGCAGTTTTAGTATTCGTTCGATAGCTAGTAGCCTAGGTTGAACCATAGCCAGTTTCATATCCTTCAGTTGCATATCGAGATGCAGATAGATATAGACAGAGCCATATCTTACAGCCAAACCAAGTCTAGGAAAGGACCTCGAGCTTGGATGCCTGAAATAATATGATAATATAAATAAAATAGTCCTCTGGTAAGGAGGTCAACCCCGCACTTTTACTCCATTCGATCAGGTAGGGCTACGGCTAGGGAAATTAATGGGTCACTGGCATCATTTACTGGTGCGGAATCAACTTAGTTAACTGGGGGGTGGATCCGAAATTGGATCTTTCACGGGGTTTTCAACTGGTGCTTTTTCTCATTCAAGTGTCTTCGCCCATGCCGCTAGTGCTGGTGATCAAATGCCTTTGCCTATTATGTTACTGGTACCCACACAGTCTATGCCTTTGCTCTTGGAAACTGCTAGGTAATAAACAAAAAGCTTACGGGCTCTGCCTTTGCACTAGGTGCCTTCACTGGTGATGTTGTTGGTACTTTCCCAAATATGGGGTCACCTGGTTAAATGGATTCAACTGAAACATCTGCATCTCAATAGCATCTGGACATGTTCCAAGAAGTCTAGTTCTGGGTGCTGGTGTTCTCTTATTTGGTGTTCCCACATCTGTGAGTGTTCCTACTTTTTTACCAGGAAGTGAGTACAGTTATCAGAAAAATGCAATGCTTAGGTCATTATATTATATAGAACTGAATCTGCTAGATATAGGTCTGTAAGGGGTGCTTCTTGCTTCGTTGCGAGTGAAACTGCTGGCTTTGATACTGCTAGGTCTCTATATAAATCTGTGGGTAATGGATCTCGATCTGCATATGGATCAACGTCTTGTTTTCGAAGTAACGAGGATGTTGGTCCAACTGCTGGATAAACTAAAATTTCTTTTGCTTAAGTTGGCCCTCGGGACATGAAATCGATTCCATATGGATAAGTGACACCATGGACACTAGATATGGTAAATAAACCAACCAACACCTATCTATAGTATCATGGAGGGTGCACGAACCTATACTAATACATATCGATACATACGGAGACACGGGGCGGCATACAGAAAGGCAGACGTCAAAACGACGAGATACGGGGCTACCTTACACAGGCATAGGAAAAGATACATAGGTATAGGCATAGGAAAAGGTGGAAGCATAGAGAGCACAGATAAGGATATCATGTGTAGTGGAAGCATATCCATCGGGTTTAGACCAAGTTACATATCCTCCAGTTCAATATCTAGTTTCAGTCAATCCACTAGCATCCTCGCCAGTTTTAGCATATCCAATTGTAGTTCGTTACCTGGGGGATCTAGATAGAGATCCAACAGCCATTGATTCAGTTCATTCGGAACCAGAAGCATCAAAGCGAGTATATTCACCACCATCAGTAGGAGAGGCAGCAGATTGATATTTAGAACATTCAAAAGCAAAGCCAAAAGGGGTAGTACTTTCTTTCACACGTTTACTCGGGCAGCGCAGTCTTGAACGATTATTAAGTAGTCGCGATAGATAAGTAATTGGTTTTTATTCATTGGTCAAGTTATACCCTGCAAATGTAGAGCCCATTCGAAAGCCAACATTTCACCCAATAGTATCCCTTCCAGGTGGAGAGCCAGACCCAGCAACGAGGGCAAAGATGGGTGCAGCTGATTCATTCGTTGAGGATCGTTGAGGATCCATACATGCCCATCATGCATGCCACCATAAGCGAGGTACAGACACAATATGCGGACTCATGCAGGGCAATACACCCCACCATGCTAGAGACAGAGAGGGATACCTATAGAGCACTTCCGATAAGCTCAAATTCCTAAGAGCCACTAGACGTCTTTAGGGAAAATAAATAGAACCCGATTATCTATGTCAGAATTCTGTGTAGCCGTAAAGTCCATACCCACAACGCTTTCCATCCTAAGCACGCATCCACACCCATCCCTATCTGTCACCCCGCTATCTGTGCACCTGTAATTCTGCCTAGATCAATTTAAAGCACCTCTATACATGGCCACCAGAGACAATTGCAAGCGCTACATCGTACCATCATAGGCAGGGGTTTTACTTGTATAATAGGAAAAGACAATAAAGGCAAAAGTAGAAACATGGGCATAGACATCACCATCAAAGGCAGAGGCTTCTTTGGCTACAGGAAGGGAAGTTTACCACCCGCACCACCAATTGCAAAGTCCTAGACAGCCTCAGCATAAGTGGCTATTGACCCAGTGGTTGAACCATTAGTCTTACCGGTAGCAGAGTCAAAAATAGACGTAAAGGGAGCATAGGTTGTTATATACAAGAATTCAATTCGTGATGGATCAAACTTGTGCATTAACAGAGAGAGCCACAGATCCAAATCTAGTCCCTACAGATGCAGTTCCTTATCTAGTCGGATAACCCCCAACCAGGACCACTACCTTACCCAGATAAATATCCATTTATCAGGAGGGCAGGTGCAAGCGCAGTTTCATATCCAGTAGCTGTTGATCTTGTTGATCCACCGGCGTCTGAGCCCATTCGAAAGCCCCGTTGATGGATCTGTTTAAGTGGACGGAGGAACCTGCACTCACGTCACAGTATCCGCACCTGGCTATGTATCTGTTGCTTCAATGAGGTAAACTACTCGATCTGCATCTGAATCTGTATCTAAGAGTTGGTTTCTCCGGGCGATTAGCTCTCTTCTACAGGTGACTTCGTTTGCTCCAACATGGGATACCTAAACTGATGGATAGAGAAGGGCCTGCTTAAAGAACCGGTTCATTACTTGACATCATCAGTGGAATGCTACCTCCTATTCTAGCCATTTACATTGTATCCCCAACTTGATCTCCCTAATCTGACATCCATGTGCCCCGTCTCGTGGACCACCCCTCCCTTGCAAAAGGTTATTCCTTCTCTCACCCAAGCATTTCTGCCACAGGTAGTTCGTTCCCTCGTTCGGTGGGTCGATGGGGGAACTCAATTTATTCTCTCAAGTATCATGTGATGGGGGGCAATCTCTCCCATATGGTACCAACTTTCACTCCCTCTCTTCATATGGTGTCGACTTAGGGAACTGAATCTCTTGCATATGGTGGTTCGATGAACGAATGTGATGGTGTCACTCACAGTGGGTAGGTGTGATTTGCAGTGTCGATCATTCCGCACTGTACCATGTTGGGTTGATGTGGCATGGTGTTGTGGTGAACTCAATCTCTCGGGTATCGTGTGATGAGTAAAATGGGTATGTGTAGTTTGGAATTTCAGCCAGCCGCAAACCAGCAAGAGAAAGCTAGAGGGAAGCCCAATTGCATGATATCTCCTTCCTTCTTTACTTGACTTACTTCCTTCCATAACTAACCTACCTTAGGATCATGGTTCCCACCCATGCATGCCTACCTAGTGAGCCCTTAAAGGGTACCTGTCCCATGACCTGAACTAAAGCCTACCCGTGCCATGCTAAATTACGTATATATAATGAAAGCACTAATCACCTGTTCCCTCTTCATTCTTTAGCTATCCATTCATGCTAGCTCTGTTCATGCCAGCACAGAGGAGAAGATTGTATTTAAGGGGAAGACTATATTATTGTATCTGTAACTAGGACCTGAAGACTGTATTTAAGGGGAAGACCTTAAGGAGAAGACTGTAATTGAGGGGAAGACTAGACCCATACTCCTCAAACTATTCCAAAATGAATGTCCCTGGTGGACAGGTTGGTAGTAGAGTAAGTTAGTAGGAAACCATGTCATCCTCAATGCCTTCAACAAGGTATACCACCTGACAGCAGTAAGTAGTGGGGCACAACAAACCTGGTCTACCATAGCGTTCCACTACCCGAACTCACTCCATAACCACCGTAGCGATGCTTTCCACCCTCCTTCACTGATTGAGAACTGTTTCTGGGTGATTCAATTCTCAATGAAGACTGACTATTTTAAACCATTTCTTCTCGGCCAGCACAGGTGGGGCAGGAACCCCCAACATATGGTAGGTAGGAGGTGTTCCCCAAAAGTAGGCCCGAATCAATGAGGGTTTCAAATCGCCATCGTTTAGTATCACTTATTTAACCCTATCGAATACATGGGGTGAGCAGTTGGGAAATATAGACAGGTTCGGGAAATGGTGGAATGTCAATATGGATAGAAAAGGACTGAAACTGAAAGGTTCCCTAGAGGTAGTAAAGGAAAGGTAAGGTAGTCTACCATGTAAGTGATACTCTAGGGGTTGGAAGCTACTATAGGGATGGTGTTCAAGCTCATGAACCAGGCCAGGTGGGAACCATCAGTTCAAGATCATTCATTCAATCTTATGAACCAGGTAGAAACCAGAGGTATAATCGAGGTATTGAACTGTGCTAATCACTACCGCACTTACGCACTTACGTGTGATGCGGATCGCATATGTGGAACATATTGGACTACCTTTCACGGGAATATTCAATCAACCAATTCAATCAACCATCAGTATATATATATATATATATATATATATATATATATATATATATATATATATATATCACAGTGGTGTGGTCGTGGTGGCATCGTTATCTTTACATCCTAAATCTCATGAAGCCAGGAAATGCGTTACTCTTAGAGGTGTGAAATGGTTTGAAAGAGGTGTGAAATTACCTGTGAGATTTAGGAGACTACTCATTCGTATCCAGTTCATAATGGATAGAATGGAGAGAATCAATGGTTCCTTCCCCATCTCAATTGTTAGATGCGAAAATCCATCAAATTTGATGCGAAAACTATAACAGCATGCATAAAAGCATGAACAACATGTTCCATAACAGCCATAACAGTCATAACAACATGTGCCAGAATGGCCAATAACAACATATAGGCCACTAACAGCAGGAAGGCAGGAAGGCGCAGCTGTACTTCCATGGAAGGCCTCCTACTATACAGGTAGGACTCTGAGAGGTAGCTAAGGAAGGCCTCCTTATAATGGCAAAATCTGTGGACAATTGAAACTCAGGCGTTACTCATCACACAATCCCACCAATGACTATATATTTTATTTTGCATGGACTCTTCAGGTTTGCTTTGATTGAACTCAAAATCGCGAAAAACAACATCGATTACGAACTAGCTCCGCAATGAAAGCACCAACAACTCCTGGTTCCCACAAGATGTAAGAACGAGTTCCGATAAATATGAGTATTTCTCTTGTGTCATTCTGAGATTTCTTGTCGATTCATTCACACTTATAATAAGGGCTGGCTGCTGGTGGGAATTCAGTAAAGTAAACCCCGAATCTCTCCAATGTATTGGGGCTCACTAGCCAGACATTAAGTGAAACCTTTACTCTGTCAGCTGCTCTCGGTCAATCGCATCTATGCTTCTTAGGTGATGCTTACTGCCGATCTATTTTTGATTTATAAACATAAACGAAAGGCACTGTAGCCCCATTTCCAACAAGATGATTCATATTAGAGAAGGGCACATGCAAATTTGTATATAAAGTTTTAGATATAATCTAAGGTCTTGTAATTTTAGTTTGAATGCAAATTACGATAAGCATTCGTCCATTCACTTCTACCATATTCGCATATATAGATCGGCCTGTCCTCTCGGACGAGAATGAGAACCTAGTATGGTTTTTAACACAATCGATGCTAACATAAATATCTGTCAATTCCACCTAAGATGGACACACCTCGATTATATGCGATCCTAAGCTCCTACCTATGCAATGTCCATTATAAATGTAAACTCTAAGCGATGAACATGCTACTACCATCACAACAGAGCAAACAGATTCTCCAAGCATCCAAGCAAACAGGACAGGGAAAGAACTTAGGAACACAGGATCGAATAAAACAAAATGTTGCATAAAATCACTACGAATCAATGAGTCAAAAAGAAGGATCGTATTGGAATATAGCATAAACTCACCAGTGGGAAATGAAGGAAGGCGCAATCTCAACTCATCAAGGTGGTGTAATCTCGCCTCATAACACGGTCCCTAAATGCTCCACAACATGCCACATCTTAGCAAGATTAAACCAAGTAACATGCCACCTTCACCGAGCCCAGACCTACACGCTCAGAATCAATCACACAACCATCAATGTCGATCCGATCTACCAATCATAGCAAGAGCGACCCACCTAACGCCTTATCAAATGCACCAGCCAGATACGCAGCAATGAGCAGCAAAGCAACAATCTCATCACATTGTTCACCTAGTCCACGACAACAAACAACCATCGATCTCCGTTCCTTCCTTTGAGTTAGAATGCCCCCCTTTTAGCGTGTGATAACCTGTCCTCTTATTGGGCACAAGCTAGTATTTTTTCCCTTCCAACTCCACCTTCGATTCGACCTTCACCTCGGTAGAAAGGATCCCCGGTCTGCTATGCACTCTGATTATCCGAGTAAGGTGGATTCGGGACGACCTATTCTCTCGTGCATTCCTGTCGAGATCCATATACTGCATTATCCAGGTGGTTGATGTTCTTCTGTTTCTCCAATGGACCACTCCCTGGCTAGCTAATAAGCCCAAGCTCGCCAACCGAACCACCTCCCCTATTTGATGCGGATATGTTCGGACCCCCAAAAAGGATCCATTGTGCAGGAACTCTCCCCATCGATTAAGCAGAGAAATACGCATTTGTGTTCTATTCTTTACGATGCACTATTTGCACGTGACGAGAAAGACATTCGGCTCAATACATCCCTCATAGGCTGCTTGGGCCGACAAATCACCTTTTTATATAAAGGTCTAGGCGTTGCAGATAGGTCGGTTCACGAAGTCACATGAGCCCACCACTTACTATCAAGCCATCTTCTGCACAATATGATTCTGTCGGCCATATTTTAAGCACCCCCAGTTTAAGCACCCCCAATAGTTTCAGTAGTTTATTAAGCAGGTGACTGACCAACCTAGTGAATCTCGAATTTCATATTGAAAAAGGAGGAGGCACATCAAGGCAGAAGTCAAATCAAGCAAAGATCCTATGACATTAGCTAGTAGCTGCTTTCCTGGGACTTGCACTTGCTTCTTTTAGAGAAGGCTTGGCTCTCTTTATGCTATTTCCATCCACTTTACTTTCTCTGCACCTCTGACACGGACAGCCATAGTGGTGGTAGCTCCTGTTCTGATGCCTTCACGCTCCTCTCGCTATGCTCGAGCTGCTTCGCACCTCTCACTTTCTTTTGTTTGAGCGGCTATCGCTTCTCTTTGATTCTATAGTGGGAATTCCTCTTCTATCATGATTGGTTGGGCCAGACTCTTCCTCTCTTTTTCACTCCCCCATCCCTCCTCAAGGTTGGGAATAAGACGGATATGCCAATGGCGTCTATCAGAGAGTGGTTTCCTGGATTGGTTGGTTTGAGGAGTTCAGGCGTTAAAAGAAATTACTATAGATTGATCCTCTATCCCGGACCATTCCATTCACCTAGTATCATTCTTCATCTCCAACGGCTAGGACAGTCCTCTACTTCGATAGCTAGTTACTGAGATTATGAATCTGAGCTTGCTTTTTGAATACAGTCAAAGTGGGACCTCCCTTATTCTCGCATTCCTTTCCTTGGCCCGACCTTGAAAGGCTAGTCATCATTAGCTCATTGGCTTTATTTCTGATAGCTTTCTCCCCAGCTAGGAAATTCGATGAGTCATCGTAGGGGCTTCTTTATTTTACTTCAAGCCTACCCTCCTTCAAATCCATATCGGAAAATTGCGTAGATTGAGATGCAACTCTTTGATCTCCACTTGGGTCAGCAGTTGAACTCATTGCCAAAGACCTTGAAGCAGCTCTTGCTGACTTCCTTCCCGTGGGACTTTCCCTCGTCAACTGGGGAAATGGGCTTCGATCCTCTTTCTATTCTATAGCTATCTATTGAATAGAGGTCGGTGCCAGTGGAAGAATGGAATCAAGAATCAATTGAGTTGCTCCTTCTGCTTGTCGTTCGAGTGCTGGAAAAAAACATATAGTCGCTGCTTCCATAAAATCTCATCTGATTCCTGAATTTGGTTCGCTACGAGGGTTAGGATCAAGGGCTGGTCGAGTGGCTATGCTCCTTGGCAGTCCTAGTTGGGTTGAATTTGAACTACTTGTCTCAGACCTTATTCTCCCCCTGTAGCTCGTTGGTGAGGAGTTGAGGGAAATTCAAGTTTTTTCTCCTCACCGGGGACTTCCGCTGCTTCTGGTCGTGCTGCTACTTCCGACTGTGCTGATTCAGTCATTCCTCCAATGCTGGGAGTATGATAAAGCCCTGATTCGATCAGTTCCATTGCCCAAATCGAATTTTCTACCTGACTCAATCCCCTTCTTCAGGAATGGCAGCATGGATTACGAGTGAGGATGCCCATTCTCGGAACTGAGATTATGAATCTGAGCCTGCTTCCTCAACTGCCTTTTCTTTTGCTTTGGCGGGAAGGAAGGCTGGCACAAAAGAAACATCGTCTTCGGGCTGGACCCTTAGACTAGTCCTATCGATCTGACAAGAAGAAGGGAGGCATCTAAAGGGGAAGAGTCTATCATGTCGGAGGTATAAACTACCTTAGATATGCAATTTGAAGATCTTTATGTTCTGGCCAATTGAATTTTAGGAGAAGTAGAGGCCTAAGAATCCTAAACAAATTCATTAGGTTAATGGGCGGCAAGAGATGCCACATCTAGGTCAGCCACATTAGCAGTTTCATCAGAAGAAGCTTCAAGTCGCTCAACCACCGACCGGGAGAGAGGCGAAAAGGCTCAACCGAGGAAGGAGCTAGATCTATTCTCAAATCCTTGTCCTTTTCCAATGCCAAAGACATACCAAGGGCTCAAAGCCACTTCTTCATCGACAGGTTCAGGTGCGAAGTGAACCAAACCAATAGCAGTAGGTTCAACAATGGATCGGGGAAGACATTCACTGACCTACTTAGCCGGAGTTCCCATAGTAGCCATTCTTTCGGCAAGCCCCCATCAAGCCCTTGTTAAGCTTCTTCAAGCAGAGCACGACGCGCAAGAGAAGGGGAACTAGTTGAAGAAAACCGCCATGGAACAGATTCTTTCTAACCTACTGAACTTTCTCAATCGACCTAGATGAAGTCTTGAATTCAGTCAGTTCGGGTGAAAATAACTTCCCCCTTTGCCAACGATATCCCAGAAGTTCGCCGGCTCGAACTGAGGGGGTGCAACTAGCCCATACTTTCTATAAAAAGTCCCTTGACTACTATACTTGATTAGCGAGAAAAGGATCTTGATCTATGAGTTCTCAAATTCTCTTTCTATATGAGTGATCAGAGAGGGATGTGTTGATCAAGGACGTATTGAATGGAAGAGAATCATGAGCTACCCTTCTGAATGGCAAATA
This sequence comes from Picea mariana, assembly GCA_032191745.1. Lineage (NCBI taxonomy): Eukaryota > Viridiplantae > Streptophyta > Pinopsida > Pinales > Pinaceae > Picea > Picea mariana. Next base: position 27,401 of record JASDQU010686434.1, read on the forward strand.
TGCATCAACCACTTCATTTTCTAAGATATTCTTAGTTATTTGGTTGGAATCAAAAAGCCTTTCTTTTTTTCCAGTAGCTCGACCTGAGGTAGATGAGTGTAATAGAATAGAAAGGGGCAAAGCAATGGAACTGGCATATACTTTCATTGATTCACATTCAATTATGTCTGATAGTCAGGATCAGAGCATAGCATTGATTCTTAACCCCATCGAAAAAGCAATCAAGATAGGATTCATGCTGCTTGACCACTAGGTGAATGGGCAGAAAGGGCAAGTCGGTCTGTCCGTCTGTCTGGACTTCAACAAACACACTTCAAGCATTTCCGGGTGTTGCCAACCAACCCAAAAAACCCAACAGGTCTTAGATCTCGACTTCTATCATCGGGACAGCTGGGTAAAAGAGATGAGTTTAAAGGCTAAGTCAGCCACATAAAAGGAAGTCTTCTTGACTAACATAAGGTCTGGATTTGCGCAAGAATAAGGTCTGAGACCAGCACTAGAATGACAAGTAGAAGGAGTAGCAAAGGTAGCCCTGCCCTTTTTCAGCTTAGAGCTGAGCGGAGAAGAATGAGTTGGATATACACCAGCCACTTCCTTAGAATTTCTTCTTTTCGACCTGAGGGAAGTGCGGTCAAGATTCAACTCATTGGAAGAGGGGCCTACCCCAAAGAAAGGACAAGGGATCCAAAGAACCAAGAAGACTATCTACCCCTATGAAGTAGATCCTGTAGCGCTTTTACCCATAGAACTCAAACCTATCCGAGGGTTAGGATAAAGGGTTCGTTCGATGAGCGGTAAGGCTAGAGAAAAGTTCTTGTGCTTCCTCTGCGAATATTTCTCCTGTAGTCCTTGACTGTGGGGCTAGGTTCGGGTCGATTTCCATCCCTATTGGTCAAGTTTCAAAATCTTATTCAGTCTTCCTTGTATTTTATAGAGTATATAGAACCCAAAGGACCAAGCTTTATGGCTTACCCTCTTACCGGATTGGACTAGTTTCATAGACATCTCTCTTTTCTTTACATCCCGACATTCCATTCCTGATTCAAGATAGTACAGGAAATGGAACTCATTCAGGGAAATTAATTAAACATCATTAGTGTGTTGCTAGCCATTTCGCATAGCCAGGAACAATGCTATGAAGAGAAAGATCTTAACACCCGGTTCACTTTCAGAGGCCCTCCACTCTTTTTATTTGACCTCTTCCTCGAACAATTGAATCATAAGTGGAGATCCGTCCCCGAGGGAACCTTAGCTATTTCATCAGCTGCAAGTCTTTTAGTCGTTGAAGCTCTTTCTTTTGGTTCATACCCGGTGAATGAAATAACCGTTGTTCAAATAACTGTAAGCGGTGGTGGAGTCAGTTAATCCAAATAGGTTTTTTTCTAGTAGGAGATCTAAGCCTATCAACTATGAAAGTCCTTTATCGGATTCAGATGCTGGGTTAACTGGTTCTCAAAGCGAGTATAAAATTCATTTTTTCGGGTAAGGAAATCTGGGAATAAATTGACCAAAGTGGTAATCTTAGAACTTCAATAGAGGCACTCACTCTAACTCTAAGTCAAAGGGTAACTTAAACTCCCCTAAGAAAAGCCTAAGAAAAGGCATGGATTCGGAAGTACTAGGGTTCCACAGTTTCTAATTCTTTTCATTCAAGTCTTCCTATTCCTAGCCTAGTAGAGAGGAAGCTACCCCCATTCGTTCCCTGGGTTATGGAGAAAATGTTCAGATGTTCACAAGTCTTCGCCATAAATAAAGCTCCCCCTTAGATTTGGGGATAGTAAAACTAGCAGGAAGGGTATTACGCTTCAAGAGAAGTGGAACTAAATCTTCCTTACAGACTGAATTTGTTACCCGGATGAGGATTCTACAGAATATGATGTAAAAGACTCAACGCTTCCTCCCCTTTCAGAAAGGCTTTCCTACCCGAGGCTAGCGAACCCCCCAAACTAATTATCATTCCTGCCTGCCGCTACACGTGGGCGTAGGAAGCTATTTCAATCGGTTTCAAACCTAACAAAGAGCGCAGAAGTGAGACAGATTCAATTACCTTGGATCCTAACCCTACATGCGTAAGAGGGCTCGCCCGTATTCCATTCGCTGGTTCAGAGCCAAGCCCTTATTGCGAATCTGCCTCCGGGAAATAGTTATTATAGAGCATCCTTCTGTGACTCAAAGACTAAAAGCATCTCCCTTGGTAAGCCTTCTACATCAGTTCTTTCGTCAGTTATCAATTCAATCAATTGTCCATGTATTTCAAGGCCTCGTCTTTCAAGGAGGTATCTTCTCGTCTTTCTTAGGTATGTTTTTGTC
>JASDQU010686436.1:43535-63243 GCA_032191745.1 Picea mariana
GCGAAACTTTAGACAATGTCTAGCATGGTCATTTACATCAATCCTAAATGAAGGTTACCAAAGGACGAAACCATTAAGACGCCTTTCACCACTCTGGAGGAAATTATTGCATGTGAGGAGGGAAAAACTCAAGGGAAGTCGGCCAGGCCCGGGAGCCCGGCTAACAACCTGAGAATAAAAAACCCTCGGTGAAAGGAACTCCCTTAATGAAAACGTCCCAAGGTACCTGACCTAACTATGACTCATGCAGACTCATTACATTATTAACCCACGCAGGGGTGCGGAAATTTCGTTTACAAAATTTTAGTGCTGGAACATCAGACACCAAGTAGAACCAAATACTGTCTTCAACATGGATGAACACTTCATGGTACATGAGTTGACCCCTAGCTGAATAGGCGGTCAACAAGCATGACATATGGCCTTTGGAGGCTCAACGATCTCCACTTGAGGCTTGACGTCTCACTTTTCAGCCTTACGTCACCATTCTAGGACATGACATGAACATTTTTAGGATTTTACTTTATGTATTTTGCAATTTGACATATTGTAGAGGAAAATAAAGGGGGTCGACCCTCTTTTGATTTGTTTTTTACAATTTATTGTGAAAAATTGGTTAAGAAGGCCTCATATAAACATAGGACCTTCTAATTTCATTTTAGCATCATTGATTCCTCACCGTTGTGAGAGACAAGTCTGAAATTTTCGCCCTCTCTTGGGCTATCTAGGTCTTCTAATTATGTGACTTGCTTGGAGGATCAATTTGTGGATGCTTTTGCTGATTTTTGGATGGAATTTTTGCAGTTAAGTTTTTATCTCATGCTATCTTAGTGATGTATGTGAAATTTCTGCAATTTTATCTTTGTGCTATCAATGCTTCATGGTAATTTCTCTTTTGCATGCTAGACGTCTTGCTTGGTGAAACCCTAAGAGAGGCGCATAAGTGCTTCATCTTCTCACAAGATTATTCTTGTTCAAAATTGGTGAAATCTTCTTGCTAGGGTTAGTATCCTAAAGCCCTAAAATGCTATCACTTTAGGATTTTATCCCTAGACACTTGATTTCTTGATCTAGTTGAAGTATTAAGAAGAGAGAAAAGTTTGCCAAAGCCCAAAAGTGCTTGCACTCTAGCAATCCTTCTCTTTAAGGGTTATACCCTAAGTCCCTAATGTGTTAGCACTTTAGCGTTAAGCCCCACCTCTTAGTCTTTGCTTGTTCAATCTTCAAGCATTGTGTATTGTTGTTATAAAGACTCCATAGCCCTCAAAAGAACTAATCTTACATCTCTCTTGAGGTGAAATTGATCAACAAACACTCTCTTTCAATTCTCTCAAGCTTCCTACTAGCTTTTCTAACACTAACTTGAGCTAACTCACTCGTAAACTTGTTGTTGTTGCAAAAGTTTGCTATAGCCATCTGAATACACTCTAATTTGCTGCAAACACTCTTGTAAAGGTGGTTTAACTTGCTCATAATTTCTCTTAAGCAATTGGATAATGTTTTATGTAACGCATGCTTAATTTTCTTGGTCAATTGTTGAAATTCTAAGCTCTTTTTATTGCTACTGTTACAAATTTATATCGTTGTTATAAGAATTGTGTACTGCTGCAAATTTGTACCAACCATAGCAATCATTGTTGTCTAGAGTCTTATGAGGTATTAATTGCATGTTTGTACTTGGAAATTTGGAATTCATCACATATATGCTATAAAGTGTTCTTGTTTTGGGCAGGTACTCAAACATCCTTATATCTCTTAGTTTTCCTTGAACTAGACCTTTCTTTAGGTGATCAAGAGAGGGGGCAGTAGGTTTTGCTACAATCCCGTGAGGTAACTGAGGAAGCCTCCCCTATGGTGGACCTCTTCCATCACTAAAGCGAGGGGATTTCTTATTAACGCGACAGTGGTAGGATTTTCCATTGTTTCAAAGATTTGGGGACTTGTGTTGGGCTTTGCACAAGTACAAATCCGACGATAACACATACCTTAGCCTCATCCCAAGGCTAGTACAATCTATGTTACCAAGAGTCCCCCCCCTGCTCCAAAGCTCGCTCCGAGATGGAGTGCCCAGGGACCCACCCTTGGAGCATGCTCCAAAAATACAGGAGTACGCTCCAAGTAATTTTGGGATGCTCCTTGCCTGTTTGGGAGCGCCACGCTCCCGGAGCCTGGGAGCATGCTCCCAACGCACTTCCTGAATGCTCCTAGGCACTCCTTGGATGCTCCCTAATGGGAATGTTAAATTCTTAATGTAAAAGTTGACATTTCCTTTATCTTTATTTCCATTATCTTTCATTTTTATCCTTTTACTTAAATTTTTAACATTATCATTAATTGTTTCAGGATGTTTGAAAGAAGTTCCAACCTCATCGGACTTCATATGGAGAAAGTAGAATTTCATATCCCATTCAAAATTCAGTAGACTCGACAATTTTCAGGATTTCAAGATTGATGTGATTGCAACATTTTCATTGGATTCTATCACGTACGAGGGTATGTGATTGGCATTTAGTAAATAGCACCAAGCCCTTTATGTTCCCCAATGTTGGTGGTGTTGATTGTTAAACTCCTTTTTCGTGGACTTAGCAAAAATGCGCCCTTCTCTCAAACCAAAATCATTGATTAGGCATGCTATGCTTTTTCTACGATATTTTAAGGCTAGGATTAGGTAGTTTCATCAAAATTGGGTGGCGTCTACTGATGTGCCTAGAGGATTGAGGTAGAAGGAAAGGATAGACAAGAGGCAAAGGATGAATGCTGATACTAATGATGTGGATCCCAATATAAGCAATGGTGGAACATTGCTTGTCATTTATATTTGTCATTTAATTGTCCTGTTTGTTTATTCATAATGCTTTCTTTCCAAGTTTTGTTATAATCATTAATATACTATGGAGTATGGATGGAATTTCTAACTTCATAATAATGTATCTACAAGTAGCATAAATATGCATGTTTTCATATATTCTGCGACTAATTTGTCTTTCGGCATGTTTCTTTAATAAAAACGCAATATATATATATATATCAGACGCTCCCGAGATGCTCCCACTCTTGAGATTTTTGGAAAATGACACTCCCACTTCGCTCCACGCTCTGGCAACGTAGAGTACGATGCTCTAGCTCTCTAAAACTCTAGCTAAGGAAAACAATGAAAACCCTAGCTTGCACCAAGGAGCTCCAACAAGTTAGCATCACACAAGCATGTCCTCCAAGGCAACATGTCTCCTCTTCTTCTTCTCTTCAACAAGTACAACCTAGGGTTTCATATAGTTAATTTCAAAGCATAGAATAATTAATGTTTAACTTGTTGAGTGGGCCTAATGGTTAAGAACATGTGTTTCCTCCTAAGAAGTCACAAGTTCAAATTCAGGGGGTAGGGTATGTATACCTCTGTAAACTTTACCAGTCAAATCGTTGAGCGGAGGGGGTCCCTTGTCCCACAAATAAGGGGGCCTCATAGGTAACTAGATAAGGAGGATAAGGAGGCCTCTATTCTTTTAGCTGAGGATAAAATAATTAATGTTAAATTTTAATCTAATGTATTTATTATTTTATGAGTACTATAAATATTATATTTATATATAAGCTATATGATTCAGATCCGTGTTCACATCCTAGCAACTTAGCTTATGAACACTGTCACAACCTAGGCATCCCCAAGTCAACTCTAGGGGATGGCTAGGTTGTGACAGCATCCAAGCATCCAAGCTACCCCATGTTTTCTAGGGCCGGCCTAATGTCCTTCTCTTGAGTCCCAAATGCTCCTTCTCCAAAGTAGACCATTCTCCAAGCAAACAACCTCCTCCATGTGGCCAACATGTAGAACGTTAGCAAGCTATCTCAAGTTGTCCAACGCCCTAATGAACATTGTCATGCAAACACTCAACTGACGTCAAGTCACCACTAAGTAAGCCATATCGAATGTGCAGATCCATCCTGGACCATCCAGGGGCTAATTATCATAATAATAATAATAATAATAATCTACTTTGAAGGTCACGACCAAGCCATACACCAAATTGGTGTATGAGACCCCCTTGTTTGTGGGACAAGGGACCCCCTTTGCCAAGGGATTTCACTGGTAAAGTCTATGGAGGTATACATACAACCTCTTAGGAGGAAACACATGTTCTTAACCATTAGGCCCACTCAGGCTGTATACACATGTTTCCTGAAATACCATGCAACACCCCAAACATAATGGAAACACTTTCGAAGTAACCCCAAAGACTAAAATATGTGTCTTGAATGATCAAAGTTGACTATGTTGAAAGAGAAATTAGTTATGCCTTCAAGAAAGAATTAAGAACAAATCACTAGCCAACTATGACTTTACATTAAATGCTGACTATCATAATCACTATCTGTTGGCATAACTAATTTGTCTCTTGACAAAGTCAACTTGATCACTCAAGAGTCAAGACATATCACATGGCCAATTTCTTGGATTCTTGGCTTGAAAACAGACTTAGTTCTTTTCCAGCCCATTCACGTACTTATCCAGACTTCATCTTCTTATCCCTTTCAAAAATAGACTTGGCACTTGACCCATCCCAGCTCGCAATCTTCAACAAAATCCAGTCCCAAGGAGTTTTAACACACATCAAAGCCAAAAGAATGCCTAAATAATGCACAATATATCCTAGCCGAATTAAATTCCGTTTCCTATTAAGCCAAGCAGGCAACTCTTGTTGCCCGATGATGAGTGCCTTGCCCACGATGGCTCCTACAGCTGTAGAGAAGGTGTCAAGGCAATGGAATGTACCTTTGATGGAGTCAGAGAGATAATTTTCAAGTGAGAGGAGAGTCATCAACAAAATGCATATGTAGTAATTGCTCACCATCAAGAATCAAGATCTCTCGAATTTGACCTTGAACGAGAGCAACTTAAAAAGCATAACCTAATGTGGACAGACGAGACAAAAAGGACTGCTTATGCTGAGGAATTTTAGGAGGAATAATACAACTGATGGACTGCTTAACTGCAAGGTGGCTAGCATCACACCCACTAGAAGAAAAAATACTTTGGAAATGTGCATAGAAAATGGCTTTTATTTTATCCCGTTCATCAGTGAGATTGCCAGCTGAATTTTAAATTATATGGAGTTTCTCAGAAGCCTCTTTCCTTTTCAAATAGTGAATGTGCATCTTTATAGCATCATAACAGTCTCTATCCCAATTGAGATATGTGCCTGGATCTCCCCTTGACTATGTATTAGATCGGATTGAATTGCAAAAACATGTAGAATATCCAACTTTTGTATAGGTTGAGGATAATTTTACTTGGGCTGTATGGCACTGTCATTGACCATATGTGTGTATAAAGGTTTCAGGAATCCCTTAAAAAACACGGTTGTATATGATGAAATGGAAAGTTTGAATTATTCAAATGTTTTTGGATTTTCACTGAATTTAGTACCATGGTCCAAATATTTGCTTAATCACGAGGCCTCCAACTGAAATCTCTGTATTGTTGTTTGTGTCCTGTAGCCTTCACGCTGGGGCTTTTATTGACTTCTCTTCTGTAAAAGCTAATAGTTAGTCTGGCTATATTGCATTCTACGTTGTTGTTTAAAGAGGAAGTCTTGTACATGGTCTTGTATATTGCAATTGTAGCGAGAAAAATAGATGGTCTTTATCTTGTTCAGCAAGTAAATTTTATATGGTCTTTGTAATCTTGTTTAATCTTATATCCTCATTTTTCTATTTTTGACGGGGTGTCTTTTCTTGGGTTTTATCATGAATTTTAGTCCTGATGGGCTGCAATTTGCTTCATGTCGAGAAGTTTCTGCATATTTCCTTTCAAATTCTCGTCTTGCTGCTACTGGGGAGGTAGCTGCACCGGAAACTCCTTGTCATACAGATTCAGATAATGGTCATCAAAATGTGATAGCTGGCACGGTAAGTTCCTAGTGCCATCTATCTCTTTGATCCTAGACTTGTGATTGTACATTCTGTCCACTTCCATCATACTTAACATGCCTGGTTAGCCAATCTGAACATGATTTCCTAAGTGTTTACTTATGCATGCAGCCCAAAGAGAATACAGTCGGGGCGGATCAATTGATGCAGCAAGAGGGGGAGATGCAATCTTAACAAGCTCGTCAAACATGGGAAATGATACAGAACAACAGTCTATGGGATTCACCCTAGGGGAGCAGCTCAATTGACAAGTGCCGTGAAAATGAAGTTTCAAAGAGGTCTCGAGTTCAACTCCCCCGACTAATCTAGTGTGTAACGCGTGGGGCTGCTATCCACACCTGGAGGTCAACTCCCCCGACTAATCTAGTGTGTAACGCGTGGGGCCGCTATCCACACCTGGAGGTTATAGTGGTAGCAGTTGGATAACACGACCACCTGTAACGCGAGTACGTGCCCAACTAGTTGCTGATTCCACCAACCATTAACAAAAAAAAACAAAACAAAAAAAAAAAGTCTATGGGATTCAATAGTTCCGGTGTGTCTGGGACTCGGAAACAAAAGACATGGCAAGGGGACAGATCTTTGGAGACTGTGGATATAGTCAGCAAGACTAGAAAGCGTAACAATCCAAACAGTCAGAATACTCCAATGAACTGTAAAAAATGTAATGTAATATTTAGTAATAGTACTTTCATGGCTGATTTGACCATTCAACATGTTAAAATCACGAAAGTACTTGACGATAAAGCAATTGAGAACGGTGCAAATATGAACGATGGGAAAAGCATTCACCATGCTAAAAAAAGAAAAAACTTGCTGATAAAGCAATAGAGTACAGTGCGATTATGAAAAATGGGAAATATGACTGTCAAATTTGTCACAAAGCCTTTTCTGAGAGGAATCGCTATACTGGTCATATTGGTGTACATGCAAGGAAAGATACGAAAAAACCACAAGTTCCCTTGGAACAAACCGATACTGAAACTAAAGGTGATTTGGATGATAAGGAAACTTCTGATGTCAAACCAGAAGTGCATGTCAAAATAGAAGATACCAACGAGATTTTGAAGACCAATTCAGGAAGGTGTTTCAAATTCATTTGTCGAATTCTTGGGTGCAGCCTCTGGACAGGATAGCCTGGCTGCTTCAAATATTGGAGGATTTCTTGGTATCTTAGATTCAGATTCTGGAAAGTTATATTTTTCTCTCCAACATGTTTCTTCTGAGTTAAGGTTGTTGCTATTTTGTTCATTTCTACCTTACGTTTTCCTGGTTTTAGGATCAGGCAAAATTCACTACAGGAAATGAGAAATTAGATGGTATCTCGGACTTTGGAAAGATCTAGATGTACATGCCATCACCCAAGTTTTCTTTTGGACCTGGTCAATATGCAAGTTGTGCTGTGGATGCACCAATCGAATTAGGTTTAGATGGAGATGAATTGCACCAGGTAGGGATCCCACCAGAGCAATTTGGATGGGATCCCTTTTAGTCTGAAAGAGAAAATAGTTCTTGTAATGATCCCAAGCCAATTTTTCGCTTGGAATCACTAACTAACCACTGATTTGATTCTTATTTGTTGTGTATGCAGGTTGACCATGAATATTTCAGCCTTAGGGTTTATTCAGTTATTTAACCATGGATTTACATAAACATCATTTCCATCATATGAAGATCATCAACACTACACAAGATAGAAACCACAAGCAAATCGCTGAACTTTATTAGAAGAAAGCAAGCACCTGATACAATAGAGAAGCAGATCTGAATAGATGGCTTCAAGGCAATACTAGAGTTGTACACAAAATGTTCCCGGAGATACAAATCAAGCCTCCCAAAGGCTGCCAATAGAAGATGAATGCTCACTGCAAGACCAGGGTTTCGGCCTCCCCTCAAGCAATTGATACGGCCCTGATGACTGCTGGTATGGCCTGCTGAAGACAAGGACACCAAGGGTTCGGCCCTCCTGAAGATATAGACCTCCTGATGCTGCCAAACTCTCCCCAATGATAGATCAAGGCAAGGGAAGCCTCCTCTTGAAGTATGAAGCTCAGACACTGAAGCTTCCTCCTCAATCTGCAGAAACCCTAGGATGGTACGGCTCTCCTGAAACCCTGAATATGGCCAATAGTACGACCTAGCTGAATGGGGCCTCAGAATCGTCTGAAACTCTCCCGGATGATAGATCGGGCATCCACAAGCATTTGAGAGAAGTCTCAAGATCAAATCTAGCCTATAGCCTTCTAGATCTGAGAATTGTTGAATCTCCAAGTCGTATCCTTCCTCCTGAAATCGTCCCAACCTGCAGTAAATGATGGGGAGGTGATAACTCATCCAAGAAGCCCTCAAACTGATGAGCAAGGGTTTGCAAGAAAAACTCTAATGCTGGAAAACTCTCAAGCTTCTCCCCTTGGCTCGATCGAACTCTTCCTCAACAACTGGTGCACCCCTACAAGAAAACCCTAGCTGGTACAGCCTTGCTGATCCAAATGGTACGGCCCTGCTAATCCTCCTGGATCGATGATAGTTGTAGAATGGTGTGGGTGGAGTATTTCATCTCCGAGACCAAGCTTGGAGCTAGGTGAGTGGAATCTTTCACCACTGAGCTGCTCACTAGGGTTTGTAATATCAAAACCCTCAAAACTGTATGCTCAAGAGCATCAAGAAGCAAAATACCAAAATCCAGAATGAATAATAGGTGCGCCCTAGCCTTCCCTTTATACTTTTCTTCTATTTCTCTGTTGAGTTAGATTAACCCCTAGGGTTAACTCCTAACTCAACCTCCAACGCTTCTATTCCTCCATTGAGTTATCTTTTAACTCTTTTTCACCTTTTCATCAAGTCAACTTAATAATATAACTTTAATTTGGTTGACCCTTCCCCTTAGTGTGAGACTATGGCCTAGTGGGGATGCCTAGACCACTCAGTCTTCTCAATACCTCTTCAGCAAGAGGTGGGGGACATTACAGTCTCCCTTGCTAGAAATTGCTTGCCCTCAAGCAATTCCAAACCTATTTCTCTCACCACTTGTTCATTTTCCCACGTGGCATCCTCAATGGGTAGATCCTTCCACCTGATCAAGTACTCTTTGATGCTTCTCTTCCTGAGCCTCTTCTCCCGAACCTCTAGTATCTCTTCTAGAATCAAAACAAGTTGCCCTTCTTCGTCCATGGGAGGTAGTACCTCGATGGGTGTGATGTGTTGGTCGATGACCCTCTTTAGGCAGGACACATGGAAGACATTGTGTATCCTGCTGCCCTGTGGGAGCTCCAACTCATAAGCTACGGCCCTTATCTTCCTGCTAACTCTGTAGGGCCCAAAGAAACGTGGTTGCAGTTTCTTTTCTCCACTTCTTTTTATAGAAGCACGTCTGTATGGTTGTAGCCTTAGATAGACTAAGTCACCAACCTCAAAAGTACGCGCAACTCTGTGCTTGTCTGCTTGGACCTTCTGTTGGTTCTATGCTCTCTGTAGATGATCCTTTAGCTGCCTGAGAATGTCTTGGCTCTATTGTACCCAATTTTGTACCATAGGTGCCTTGCTGTCACCGAAAGCAATCTCCACAAAAGATAGTGGATCATAGCTGTACAAGGCCCTAAATGGTGACATGCCTATGGACACGTGCTGAGTGGTGTTGTAGCAGTACTCTCCTAAATGCAACCATCTGACCCACGCCTTCTACTGCCCTGCTACATAATTCCTGAGGTAGCCTTCTACCCACTTGTTGACTATCTCGGTTTGCCCATCCGTCTGAGGGTGATAGCTAGTACTAGGGGTCAAGGCTGTACCAACCAATCTGAACAACTCCTGCCAAAAGGTACTCATGAACCTGTTATCTCTGTCACTGACAATGGTCTTGGGTAGACCGTGCAACCTGAAAATATCCCTGAAAAACAGTTCGGCCACTTGTGCTGCGCTGAAGTCTGTGGCTATGGAGAAGAAGTGTGCAAACTTCATCAATCTGTCTACCACCACAAAAATGCAGTCCTTCCCTTGTTTTCTTGGCAACCTGTTGATGAAGTCCATGGATATGCTTTCCCTCTTGTGCTCTTGAATGGGTAAGGGTTGTAGTAATCCTGCTGGGTGGGTATGCTCATCCTTGTTTGCATGGCATGTAGTAAACTCCTTTACATGATTTATGACATCCTCCTTGAGGCCCTTCCATGAGAACCTCTCTCTTACCTGCCTGTATGTCTTGCTGATCCCCTTGTGCCCTGCCATCGGTGAGTCATGACATGCCTACAATACTTTGGCCTTGAAAGCCGATCCAGGAACCAAAAAGATTTGGCCTTTGTAGTAGATGAGGTCATTTATAATCCTGAAGTTATCATCATGTACCTGTCCATCCAATAACTGACAAGCGAACTGATCCTTCGCATACTCCATCACCAAGTGGTCTTTCCAGTCAACCGATGCACCTGTCATGGCAAAGCTGGATGGCCTCCTAGACAATTCATCAGCCACCACGTTGTTCTTCCCTTTGACAAATTCAATGTCAAAGTTGTAGGCCTGTATTCGGCTTACCCATTTTTGTTGCCTCTCATTTAAGTCCTTCTGCTCCAAAAGGTATTTGAGACTGTTTTGATCTGTTTTGACCACAAACCGTGCACCTACCAAATATTGCCGGAATTTGGCTAGTGCATGCATGATAGCCAACATTTCTTTGTCATAAATGTTGTAGAGTAGCTCAGGACCCCTGAGTTTTCGGCTCTCATAGGCAAGAGGGTGCCTATTTTGCATTAGTACGACCCCTATCCCTTCTCCTGAGGCATCACAGTCCAAGGTGAAAGGTAGGCCAAAATCTGGAAGAGCTAGGATTGGGCACGTACTCATCACCTTCTTCATTTTGTCCATTGTCATTTGGGCTTCCTCATTCCATTTGAAGGCTCCTTTCTTAGTCAAATCGGTCAAGGGTGCACACAACTGAGAAAACCCCTTGACAAATTTCCTGTAGTACGTGCATATGCCCATAAATCCTCTTAACTCTATGAGTGTCTTAGGGGTAGGCCACTCCATAATGGCTTTTATTTTTTCTTGATGTACCTGCACCCCTTTTGCTCCAATGATGTGCCCCAAGTAAAGCACCTCTGTCATTCCAAACTCACATTTGGACTCCTTAGCGTATAGTGAATGTTCCTCCATGATCAACAAAATATGATCCACATGCCGGAGGTGTTCCTCCCACGTCTTGTTGTAGATGAGCAAGTCATCAAAAAATACCAACAGGTGCTTCCTTAGTTGCTTGTTGAACATGTGGTTCATACAAGATTGGAACGTGGCTGGGGCATTAGTCAACCCGAAGGGCATCACTAAGAACTCATAATGGTCGTAATGACATCTGAAGGTTGTTTTTGAGATGTCCTCCTCCCTCATCTTGATCTGATGATAGCCAGAACGAAGGTCAATCTTTGTGAAGTAGACAACTCCATGCAATTCGTCTAGCAACTCATCAATCCTTGGTATCGGGTACTTGTTTTTTATTGTCTTTTTATTCAAGGCCATGAAGTCAATGCACATCCTCATAGTGTCATATTTCTTCTTAACTAGCACTACTAAAGAAGCAAAAGGGCTAGTGCTTGGCCTGATGTGCCCCATGTCCAAAAGTTCCTTGATAGCCTTTTCTATCTCGTCCTTGTACTTCTTTGGATCCCTGTATGGTGTGGTGATGACTGGTTTAGCTCCTCCTTCTAGCTCAATAATATGCTCAAACCCCCTGTCTGGTGGCACCCCTGGAGGAATCGGTCCAAACACCTTGTCGTGCTTGTCAAGGATTTCTTGGATCTCAGGGGTGTAGTGAATCTTACCCTGCTGATCCACACATGCTGAAATCCTGCATTCTGCTGCATACACTATCTCATCTCTTCAGAAGATAGCTTCCATCCTCTTGGCCGTGACCACCTTTGCAACATTCCCTGTCAGGCCCCAGAGCACTACCTTTCGTCCACCCTCCTCTGTAAACGACATCTCCATGGTTTTGTAGTTGGTGGTGATAGGCCCCAACGTACTGAGCCACTGAACTCCAAGGATGATGTTGGTATCTAGAAGGTCCATGACGTAGACGTCCTGTACCAGCTCATGCCTACCCAATGTAAGCTTCATACCAGGAATGTACTTATCACAAGGCATAGTGCTTCCACCTGTTGCCTCCACCTTGAACCCTTCAAAATCTACTGTGGGTATATGCCTCCTTTTCAGTAATGCTGAATCAATGAAGTTATGAGAGGCTCCCCCATCAATCAGGATCGATACCTTCTGTCCCTGCAAGACTCCCCTCATCCAGAAGGTGTTATACTTAGGCACTCCGCTGATAGATGCTAAGGTGGATTTCTCCTAAGCCATATTGTCCTGTCCGGGGATCTCTTCCTCTGTTGTCTCAATGGTTTCGGCCTCAATGTTCTGTATCTGGCCAATCTCCTCCTCTTCCTCGTTGTCTGAAGTGACTTCTATGTAATGCACTTGACCACGGCCCATGCACTTGTGTGTCGGGTTCCATGGTTCTTTGCAAGTGAAGCAAAGTTGCTTCTTCCTCAGTTCTCTCTTGGTGTTCTCGTCCACTCTGCCACGGCCCCTGTCAAAACCCCTTGGGTCATGTCCTCCCTGATTCATTGGAGGCCTTTGGTCTCTCCCCCCAGCGTTAAGAGGTGGTCTAGGAATAAATTTCGGCCTAGCAGCTGGTCCTAGGTCCCTCGTCCTCCAGATAGCATCCTGTAGGTTGGTAGGCTTAAAAGCCTTTACCCAACTCTTCAAGGGCTCCATCAACCCTTCAATGAAGAGCATCATGAGTCTGGTTGGTGATATATCTTGCACCATCATGACCAACCTCTGAAATTCTTCAATGAATGCTTCAGTCGTACCTGTTTGTCTCAGCTGTGTGAGCTCCCTGAAGTGCAGCTTCGAATCTCCCTAATCAAATCTATCAATGAGCCTCTGAGTGAATTCTGTGGACACTATCTGATTGTGGCCTAGTGTGGTGAGTCCATGGTACCACCAATCATGAGCCTTTCCATCTAAGTACATGGTGGCAAATTTGATGGCTTCCATCTCCCTCATGGGATTAAGCTGTAGATAGGTATCCAGCTTTTGCACCCATGCTTGTGCTGTCATCTTGGTCGTATCATCAAAGTATGGGATCTCTATCTTCCTTGCTCTTCGTTCAAACTCAAAACTGCTTCTGTGGTTCTTCCTGGGCCTATTTCTGAACTTGAGTTCGCAATATTGATCCAGGGACATCTGCCTCTGAATGATCATGTCCAGGCCATAGTACTCCTTAGTACATTGTGCCATCTGCTCCACAAAGTCATCCACCTGCTCCTGTTGTACCTGTTCATTTGTGAATGTGGGCAAGTATGGTCTAGGGTTAGCTCTGCTACCCATCTGTCCATATGACGTGCCTCCTCCATGGCTTCCCTCGGATCTGGGAGCTTTCTCCGGATTGTATTTAATTTCACCATGTGATCCACCAGATCCCCCATATCCACCAGACCCACCAGATCCACTAGCACCTTGTTTCCATACGTCTCAAGGTCTTTCCCCTAATGAGTCATGTTCATCAATAGCTGGGTTATCATCGTCTGGTTCTCATCAATTTTTCTCAGATTCCCATCTACCTTCTTTAAGGTCTCGGTGATCTCGGCCTGTTCCCTTCGGTTTGTCTATTGGCTTTTTTGCAAGCGATGGACCAAGTTGCTCTTTATAAGATTTAGGGTCTTATGAAATTCGGCTGCTAAGTAGGCAAGCCTTGTGGCTCTCAGTCATCTCCTGAACCCTCCATTTCGGCTTCTGTTTCACTAGTTTGTTTCTTCCTTCTGCCCATAAAGATCCCACTGTACCTCTGCATGTGCTAATCCCCCACAAGTTTGGAAGATCAAAGCTCTGATACCACTGTAATGATCCCAAGCCAATTTTTTGCTTGGAATCACTAACTAACCATTGATTTGATTCTTATTTGTTGTGTATGCAGGTTGACCATGAATATTTCGCCCTTAGGGTTTATTCAGTTATTTAACCATGGATTTACATAAACATCATTGCCATCATATGAAGATCATCAACACTACACAAGATAGAAACCACAAGCAAATAGCTGAACTTTATTATAAGAAAGCAAGCACCTAATACAATAGAGAAGCAAATTTGAATAGATGGCTTCAAGGCAATACTAGAGCTGTACACAAAATGCTCCCGGAGATACAAATCAAGTCTCCCAAAGGCTGCCAATAGAAGATGAACGCTCAACTGCAAGACCAGGGTTCCGACCTCCCCTCAAGCAACTGGTACGGCCCTGATGATTGCTGGTACAACCTGCTGAAGACAAGGACACCAATGGTTCGGCCCTTCTGAAGATATAGACCTCCTGATGCTGCCAAACTCTCCCCAATGATAGATCAAGGCAAGGGAAGCCTCCTCCTGAAGTATGAAGCTCAAACACTGAAGCTTCCTCCTCAATTTGCAGAAACCCTAGGATGGTACGACCCTCTTGAAACCTTGAATATGGCCAATAGTACGCCCTAGCTAAATGGGGCCTCAGAATCGTTTGACACTCTCTCGGATGATAGATCGAGCATCCACAAGCACTTGAGAGAAGTCTCGAGATCAGATCTAGCCTATAGCCTTCTAGATCTGAGAATTGTTGAATCTCCAAGTCGTATCCTTCCTCCTGAAATCATCCCAACCTGCAATAAATAATGGGGGCGTGATAACTTGTCCAAGAAGCCTTCAAACTGATGAGCAAGGGTTTGCAAGCAAAACCCTAATGTTGGAAAACTCTCAAGCTTCTCCCCTTGGCTGGATCAAACTCTTCCTCAACAACTGGTGCGCCCCTGGAAGAAAACCCTAGCTGGTACAGCCCTACTGATCCAAATGGT
The DNA here is from genome assembly GCA_032191745.1 of Picea mariana. Taxonomy (NCBI): domain Eukaryota; kingdom Viridiplantae; phylum Streptophyta; class Pinopsida; order Pinales; family Pinaceae; genus Picea; species Picea mariana. The sequence goes on from JASDQU010686436.1 coordinate 58,325, forward strand.
ACGACCTTGCTAGTCCTCCTAGACCAAGCTTGGAGCTAGGTGAGTGGAATCTTTCACCACTGAGTTGCTCACTAGGGTTTGTAATATCAAAACCCTCAAAACTGTATGCTCAAGAGCATCAAAACTGTATCCTCCATTGAGTTATCTTTGAACTCTTTTTCACTTTTTCATCAAGTCAACTTAATAATATAACTTTAGTTTGGTTGACCCTTCCCCTTAGTGTGAGACTATGGTCTAGTGGGGATGCCTAGGCCACTGAGTCTTCTCAATACCTCTTCAGCAAGAGGTGGGGGACATTACAATTCCTCTCATTTCATTGTATGCATTTGGTGCAACACGGAATTCAGTCATGATGGCATTGATCAGGATCAACAGGTTGATTCTGTTGGATTCATTTGTCCAGTCTGCAAGACCAAAATATCAAGGCAGGTTGAGATGGACAATGAACTTGAAAAAGTGTGATTTTTTGGATTCTCTTGAAAACTTGTCCCTTGTTTGTAAATGAGAATTTACTCGCATTTATATGTGTTGGTATGTGCCTGGTTTTCGAATGAATTTGGGATGACTTAGGTGAGGAATTAGGGAAACATAGAGATTCATTAGTAAGTAGTACTAGCATGAGTACATCTTTTAATTTTTAGATTCAGGGAAAATCTTTACATAAGTGATTTTGTTCAAATAGATTGTGGGATAGTAGCCTCCCCCGCCCTTCCACTTCACCTCACTTGTTTCTCAATTCCAAATCAAAGTGTTGGCTGTCATAGTTTGAGATGTTGTAGCTTGTCGATACATTATGGTAGCTTGTTTACTTAGTTGTTATGGACAGATCTACATTTCTCATGATTGCCTTTATTGCCTGGCCTTTATTGCAAGTCCAAAGGCAGGCAATAAAGACAATCAATATAGGCAAAAGCCTTGTGATTGCCTTTATTGTCCCCGCCCTCAACTTCTTAAAGTTCGAGCACCTTTTGTCCCCGCAATGCGACGTGACCTTTGATCTCACGATCTTGACGATACTTTTGAACTAACGGCTCAGATCTATCCCTTTCAATCCTGCGGATCAAATCTGACCCTTTCAAATCAACGGACATGATTTGTTTCGCGATTCGGGTTTCGGAGTTTTCAACTCTCAAATCTTTACTTTTCTCCGTATGACAATCTTCCAAAATGGAAGATCTGCTAGCACTTGTCCCCTTAGATGTGCAGCTACGATCTTCTCCGCAAGATCGGCCTTCGGGATTTTTAATTCTCAAACTCATTTTTTCAGAGAGATTTTTCTGAAACGGTAGATCGTCTACCACACATCCTCCTCAATCGACAATTCTACTCCCGCTTCGGGACTTTGGCCTCCTCAACTAGATCAATGGTCCTTCAGCTCCCTCCTCTATCAACAATCGTTATCTTTCCCGGGTCTTCAAACCTTTTCCTCCACTCTTTTCTTCCGAAGTTCTGGATCTGGTGCCACGTGTCCACCTTTACATCGATGACTCTCGTCGCTTCAGATTTCTGGACTTTGGAAATCTCAAATCTCAACTCTCGCTTTCCTCAAATGACTTTTATCTGTAGTTAATAATCTACTAACGCGTGTCTCCCCTTGGATCAACGGCTGTGATCCCTTCGCATCTTCGGGCTTAGGAATTCTCAAGTCTCAACTTTCACTCCTTTCGAAGTATGCAGAGTTTTGCAGCGTGTCCACTTCAATCAGACGATTGAAGCTCTTCGGCCCTTCGACACTTTGGGCTTTGGGAGTTTCAACTCTCAATCTGAAACACTCGAAGTGATTTCTCCAAAGTCTACAATCTGTCGTCATCTGTCCCTCTGGATCTAACGGTTCAGATCTCCCTCGACTCTCCGGGACTCTGGAACCTCAAATCTCAAACTTTACTTTCACCAGAGAACAACAGAGCTCTACCACATGTCCCTTTCGATCTGACGGTTGAGATTTACTTCGGAGCTCCGGGCTTTGGGAGTTTCAATTCTCAATCTGAAACTCTCGAAGTGATTTCCCCAAAGTTACTGATCTGTTGACGCATGTCTCCTGGTGAGGAACGATCATCTCCTTCTCCTAATAATGAACGGTCCCAAACTACTTCGGGACTTCGGGAGTTTGGTAAGTCCATTCTCCTGCGTGTGCAAAGCACTAAGGCTCGGGCACCTTGCTTCGATCAGACAGCTATTGGTCCTCTGCGTTGTGATCCAACGACCACTGTCGCTCCTCCTGAGCTTCTGATTCACCTTTGAACTTCTTCCTGTGAGCCCTGTGACTTTGGGGTCTCGTCTGCGCTTCTGAAAATGTTATCTCTTCCAAGTTTCGGGACTTGGAATAAGTCTGACTCTTGTGCCCTCTTGGCACTATCTCTTCTGAGCTTCAACTCCTCGGGCCTCGAAGGTCTTTGTCCCTTCTATTCCTCAAAGGGATGTTTGTGCCCTCCTGGCAACTTTCGCTCGAGCACTCCTTACTAAGCTGCAGAGTGTTCAGTAACTTTGTGAGTGTCTCCTAAGTGCTCTGTAACTTCGCCTTCGGGGTTTTGGTCACTCCAACACCCGATTCTCCCAAAGCGTGGACTCCAAATCTCATAGATCAAATTGTCGAGAAGGATCCCGACAGATCCAGAGATCTACAGTGCAGATTAACTTCGGGACTTCGACGTTTAGAGGTTTAGTCGCACCAATATGCGATTCTCCCGTCGCGCGAACTTTGAACTCACAGATCCGACTATCAAGGTGGGTTTCGATAGATCCTTGAATCCATGGTCCATATTAACTTCGGGACTTAGGGACTTCGGGAATTTTTACTTCCCTTATGACGAACTCATAGTTCACCAAACTCGCGAAGTTCGAAGGACTCAAGGGGTTAACTCCGGCACTCCTTTCCATATCCAACGGTCACAACAGACCTTGGCCCTTCCCGAATAGTTTCTCGTTTGTTCGGCATCCGAACAAAGGAGCCTTCCCTTTCGATACTTCAATCTCGTTATCCTTCCTGAGCTTCATCAATTATGAAGGACTTAAGAGCATTGTGCTCTTTCTCCTGGACTTAACAATTTGAAGAATTCTTCTGCACCCCTTGCGTTCATTCCTCAACTCTAGAACTTAAGTAGCTCTCAGTCTTTGTTTGCCTCACAGAGAGCCTGTGCATATGTTCACTATCTCTCCTGAGCTTTAACATACTCCTTCCTCCAAGGGTCTCAGAATGACTAGGAGGGTCGACATGCGTACATGAAACTATGCCCAAGGTCAACGAACTCACAGTTTGTGGCTCTAGCTTAAGCCACCACATGATGCAAGCATTTACGATTATAAAACATGTCAAATCCATATCATTTCCTACTTGCCTAATTACACAGTTAAGCAGACACAAAAGAAAGAATACAGTATAAATCATTAAGCAAACATAACCATCCCAACAACATTCATGGGATATCCAACTTTAATTCACAGTACCACTTAAATACACAAGATATGTGATTACTTATCTATTACAGGTGGTAGCCAACTAACTGACTGTGGGTGTTCATCCTTCCACCCGACCATAGGCTTAGAGGCATTCATTCTTAGCGCTCTCGGCACCCCCGTGCCAAGCCATGATATCACCAGGGACCTCTCGCAATTCTCAAGGATACTTTCTCTGTTTCAGATTCTGCTCGGGTTATGTTCTCTGCGAACTTTCAGAGATTTCTCTCTTTGTTATGGCCTTGGTGACACCTGTCCTCTTCCAGATCGACGACTATCGTTTGCTTCCGTTGTTCGGTCTTCGGCGATGTCAAACCTTTCTCCTTCACGTTCTCCCGGAGTGACCTCACCCGAAATTCACGATCTTTTGCCATGTGCCCCCTTTCTAGATCTGACGGCTCGGATTCTCTTCGGGCATTCGTGATTCGACAGTTTCAATTCTCAAGCTGAAACTCCAATGTAAATTTCCTCGGAGCTCGCGATCTGGTGACAAGTGTCCCCTCTGCAGATCGACGACTCTCGACTCTTCGGTTGTTCGGCCTTCGGGTGTTTCAGCGTTACACCTTCGCCTCCTTCTGGATCTCATGACTTGCCGATGCGTGTCCCTCCGAATCTGATAGTTCTGATTCCCTCCAGCTCTTCGACTCTTCGGGCTTCAGGTGTTTCAACCTTCTGTGTGCTCGTTCCTCCCAAAGCGTCTTCACCTGAACTTGATGGATTTCCACCACGCATCCTCCCAAATGATGTACGGTCCCAAATGACTTTGGGACTTCGACAAGTCCACTCTCCTATGTATACACAACGTTAAAGCTTGTGCACCTTCTCGTGATCAGATGACGACTGATCCTTTCTTGCTTAGATCCGACGGATAAGATATGGTTCCTCCTCTGCGCTTCTTTATATCACTGGACATTGATTTAACGATCCAGATTCCTCCCTACAACCGATCTGATAGTTGTTGTCGCTCCTCCTCCTGAGCTTTCGATTTCTTTCGACTTGGAAGATTTCGTTAGTCTTCAAAGGTTTACAGCCTTTGAACTTTCTCCCGCGAACCCGACTATCTTGGGTCTCGCTTACGCTCTTGCAGGCGTTATCTCTTCTGAGCTTTTGGACTTAGAATAAGTCCATCTCACATGCACTTCTTGTGTTATCTCTTTTGAGCTTGATCTCCTCGAAGATTTCGATCTCCCCACGCACTCCTTGCATTTCTGGGATTTTGTCAAACTTAGATCCGAAGGATTTATTGAACAAGAAATTCTTCTCACCCTCTTGGCGTTCTCCTTGCTCGATGCACACCTTGCAAAGCTTCTCCTTACAGAGTATTCGGTAACTCTGTCTCCTTCCGAACTCAACACAGAGTTCTTCCTATGCACTCTTGCACTCGCTCGATGCCCACCCGGTAGAGCTCTATAGAGTTCTCAATAACTCTGTTTCTCTGTGCTTCTTCTGCACAGTTCCCCCCCCTG
>JASDQU010686436.1:63466-83301 GCA_032191745.1 Picea mariana
ACGATATGCAGGAAACACTGCTTTTCTATTTTCTATGTGTGTCTATACAGATGTTTACAAAAATTGGACTGTAACAGAGTCCCAGTTCTCTCAATCTCCCTCTCATAACTATTCTACCTCCTAAGTCTCCTAAGACTCTCTACCCGAGATCTCTCTCTCTCTCAAGTATCATAATTACAAAAGAGGGCTCTACGAGCTTATCCTCTTCATCGCCTTAGTGCTATCATTGTCTCAGTTACGACACCATACATCTACGGCTACATTCCATAAATGTTTATCCAGACCTGACTATGATCTGGACCTTCTAAAAGCAACCATTTAAGTCAACCCTATCCACTACCTGTACAAAGGCATGGCCTGACATTTATCATCCTTACAACACGAAAATCCGTATAGGATCAGATTTAAAATTTAAAAACAGTAGGGTCGGTGCCTCTCCCTTTCTCCATTGTGTGTTTGCATGTTGACGCATTGCTGAGGTGGAGCGATGCTCCTGCATCACCCCTCCTTGTGACTCCCATCATTACATTCACATTTGACAATTTATCTCATTGATATTTGAAATTATTTTCAAAAAATATATATTACTCATATATCCAAAGAAAACATGTTGTCCAAAACTTCTGAANGCTGATCACATGAGAACAATCGTCCCTCAAATGCATCAAGGAAGACACAGATTTATTAGAGCCATTGGAGGGTGAGGAAGGGGCAGCAATGGCTTTCCTTTGTTGGGGGCATCGTGGGCCTCGGTTTTCAACATTTTACTAGCATGAGAGGACTGAACTGATGAGTGGAAAGGTGCATCTTGGACAATCTGGTTAACAACCATACATGACAACTCTTCAAAAATATGAAATAGACTTTGGCTCAGCAACATATCATACTCATGCAATCCAATCCATACAAATTGCTCAACTATTATCGATGAGCAGGGGGTGAACAAAGGTTCTGGGATATGCGAGGGGTTTGTATTGAGCTAAAAATGATAAAATGAGAGGGAAACGAATCATGGTTACTGCTCAAAGACAACACACAATCAACTGTAATGTAAACCAAAGAATCGTAAAATTGTGTTCCAACCAAGAAACTTTGATTTCAAACTACTTCAATATAGAATTCTCTTAGCTGTAATTAAATTTTAAGAACAGGGAGTGAAAAATGGATGTCAGAAGGCGAGGGGGTTGTAATTAGCGAAAAATGAAATAATGTTAGGGTAAGAGAACAGGTATTGTTCATAAAATTAATTAAGTAATCCATAAAATCATTCCATATCAATGTAAAAGATGCAACACCAACCAAAATAATCACTGTACCAAAAGAACAACCACTGTGTAAAATTTAAACAATTATGTGCATTAACTTGCTCACTGTTCACAGTCAATCTATAACACAGTGTCGTCAAAACAAGACAGTATGCATTCCACAACAACCTGTAGAGGAGCTTTGTTCTTCTCATTTATCCATTTAACGTTTTAAAGCAATTCCTAAATGAATACACAGTCAATTATTTCCACTCTGTTCAATGCCAACTTATCAACCACTACCCACGAATTATTTCAATCATCAAATACAAACACAAAATTTATGCCCGATCTCGTCCTCTAATTCATTTAATAATTAGATTGTAATGAAATTATACTGTCACAGATCTTGTGCTTATCTCTGCTAGGAAACATGATATTCATCAACACACAACGGACAGCCAAAAACAACCATCAATATTTTAAATACAAAGAACTCGACTTGCCATTTAAACTCACAGACAACAATCACCATTCAACACATACTATGTTGTGGAATACGCAGACATTCAACAAAAACGCAAGAGCATTTATGTGACTGTATAGATTCAATCACTTAAGCATCCACAATCATGGGCTATCAATTCAATACAATGAGGCAACAACAGCATGCGCGATTTCATCTCACAAATTGATCAATTTAACAAAACCATATGGTTAAAAAACCCGTGACCCCTTCTGATAGCGCAATCAGTATAATATCCATAACATATACAGTGGATGGCCATGCCATGATTACCACGGTTGTAATATTCCCATTCGACAATTTAAAACACACAGTCACAGTAATTATTAACTCAACCTATCATGTTGTAGGAACGCCACACATACCCACGCATCACACATGAAGCATCATTGTGCATTAATCAATTGTAAACTAATGCTTGGTTAACAATTCAACAATTCCAATGTAAGAGACAATGACTGTGCTTTCAATCCAATTCTCCAAGCATTCAAATTACCATGTTGAGTTTATCAATTCGATTATCATAATAACCAATACAACGACTAAATACCACATCAAACACCACTGTCAACATAATCAACAGAGACGAGCCAGCAATCGAACACTGTTGACAATACACCACCAATCCATAAGAACCAACAGTATACCCGACAAGCCATAACAGTCCCCTCTATCAACACTCGGAATTGAGAAATCAGGGGTTTGCTCTGTGGACCAACACAGGGAGACTAGAGTCAATTCCTCTCATCGGTGAAAACCTCCACGACCAACGGTGCGCACACAACGTATACCACCAATGATATTGTAGAGAGGGTGACAGTTCACGAGATAGGAGAGACTCTTAACAGAGGAGCAAAGGCTCCATTTAGGCCTTGTAACAATACTTAGAACACACGGGGTATAGCCCTCTTGGCTCTCCCAATCAACCAACTAACCACGTGGAGATAAAACAAAGCCAAGAAAAAGCAATATCACCCACTCTGCAACCATCAATAGCATGAACAAACCATACCCAAGTGAAACAATGCATGGCGACACAAGGCATTTCAAAACTAGTAAACCCCATAACAGCGAAAGACTGGGTATGGTGATACAAATGCATGGAGACAACCAGCCACTCTAGACCAAATGAAACCCTCCAACTAAAACCAACAAGGATGACAGAGAGCCTCTATGGCTGCTAACACTCAGAACGCCCAATAACATTGTGACTTCAAACATTATCGCAATGAAAACCACCAACGATTCATTCCAAAAAATATCACAAATTTACACAGTTGGCAACTTAAGGAAAGCACAGAGCCATACATCTCGAGCCATTATATATTTCATAACTAAAGTAGATTCATCGATCGACTCTTTGGAACTATACTTCCATCGAAATTTCAAGACAGAAAAATACTCCAATTTATGTTCTTTTAACTTACTCTTTGTGTATGAAAGAAATTTCTAGGAGAGAGATGCTAAGTTCCTGCAATTGACATGTGTATTTAAAAAAATATTTCAATGTTGATCATAAATAAAATATTTTAATATCCAACTTTTAAAAAACTCACTATCAAATATATATATAAATAAATATACATTTAATGTGCCATTAATTTATTTCCGCTTGTAGATCCAAGTGCATAAATGGAATGAATGGAGATTATCTCCTCCATGATACAGAACCATCTCATGAAAATGATGGTTACAAATTACAAATGGAAAAGGATAATTACAAATTGAACATAACAATCCTTTGTGATCACCATCATGATCGAAACCTCTTGTCGCTATGATCTCATGAGTAATAATAATAGTTGGAGAAGAATCACCTACGGACTAGGCAACAGCCTTACAAGAATTCCAGCGACTTCATGTTTCACTAATTTAACTTTTCTCACCCATTTATATTTATATTTTTCACATTTGATCACAAGTGTAAAGGGCAAATTCCTTGAAAGAAAATAATGCCTCCACGTGTATGATGTCTGATCATGCACATGTATTGTTCAACTTCTCACTGTAGAAATCACATGGGTTTCCGACTAACATAGCAATCCACTTGGAACATTTACCCAAAATCTTGGACCTCCCAACAACAAATATGGAAGGCACCCATTAACACTCATCCACTAATACTTAGGCGTGATAATTTCCAAGATGAAAAAAAAACTACCATGAAACAACGAAATAATGTCTCTTATGCGATTAACAAACTTGATAAGCATATGGATGGATGGTGCATCTCATCAATCAATTCATTAGATACCAAGGTCTCAATGCTACCACCATCTACAATAAGTGAACAACACTTATTTCCAATACTGCAATTGGTTTTAAAAATTGCCATCCATTGTTTTGTCTCTTTCTTTTTAGACTAATGCTCCGGCTTTAACACTCTCCACAATGTACTTTTTCGCCACATTCTTGCACCACTTCATCAATTAATGTCATCCACTTTTGTCTTAGGTTCTACAACATCCTAAATGTGTTCAACAATTAATCAACTATAGAAACTTGCACTTTAACTTGGCAATCACCATATCCCAAGTCTTAATTTTTGTTGGAATATCATAATTACTCCCATCACTAAGTCTTTAATGATGTAGTTGTAGAAAATTAGGGATGGTCTAAATATACAAAGTTACATATAGATTCATTAGTTAGTGGAGTTAGTGGAGAAGACTTTGTCAACTATATTAATATAGAGAAGAGCAAGAGATATGCTCCATAGTTAAAGCATAATCCTTTTCCTCTGCTTTTATTGTTAACATGGTATCACAGTAGGTTCGAGAATCTTTGAAGAAATGAGAGTATTTTGTTTTGTAAAGGAGTCGATTGAAGACCCAGGCCACCCAACCCACAATGAGAAGAGACCGACCAACGAGAGGGTCAGTATTTTTGCTTGGTTCAATCGCAGGTCTTAAGGATACTAGGGCACAACCATAACTCCTACACATTTCTTCTTTCCCTCTTTTCATCACAAGCAATCTCCTCTTTTCATTATGCATGCCTAAGGAAAGGGCATGACCGACTAAGAAAATATTTTTCTTTGGAAGGATTTCTGAGTCCGTGACTAGATAATAGTTGGTGTGGATGAAGTAGCAATTCAAGTAAAAGGGGAAGTTTATTGAATGACTAATAACTACTATGTTAAACCCTCAACCTCTTATTTTAACATGAAAAAACTATGAAGTATGGTCCATTAAGATGTGACCACTTCTTAAATATTAAGATTGTTGGGAAGTGATTGTCTAAGGTTTTACTGAGTTAGATACTAATGATTTGTCCACCATGACAAATGCACAACAACATGTAATTGTATAGAGTAGAAGAAGATATTCTAAAGCACTGCATTTTTTACTACAAGGGCTCAGAGATGCAATCTTTCCAAATATTAACACAACCAATAATTCCAAAAAGGCATGGGATATCCTCGAAATTTCTTATCAGGGTATAGACAAGGTGAAAAATGCCAAGCTTCATACCTTAAGAAGAAGTTTTGAAACCCTCTAGATGAAAAACTGAGACTCTATGGATCACTTTATGATGCAGGTTATGGGCATTGTCAATCAACTTCGTGCACATGGAGAAAACATCCACTATCAGAAGGTGGTCAATAAGCTAGATCCTTCATGTTAAGTTTGATATGGTCGTTGTTGCCATAGAAGAATCTAAAAATCTATCCCAGTTATTTGTAGATGAACTCAAGGGGTCTTCATTATCACATGAGACCAAAATAAATCGAAGTAATCAATCCTTGGAGAATGCATATCAGAACTAAAGGGGGAGAAGAAGAAAATTTGACCAGTCAAAGTGGACTGACAAGTCAAAGATATAGTGATTTTGTTGCAATAATTTCGGTCACTACGAAAGTGAATGCAGATAAGGGTAGAGAAAATGTCATCAATAGTGATGAAGGGACATCTGAATCTATGTTTTTCCATTCCAAATCACAGAAGAAACCAACAACAATGATCTCTAGTTGTTGGATAGTGGTTGCAACAATCACATGTCAGGTAAAAAAGATTTATTTTCAAGTTTCGATAGATTTTTCACATATGAAATTAAGCTAGGAGATGATTATCAAGTAAAAGATTTAGGTAAATGTGTAATTTTTGTATGGATCGATCAAATGAAAAGAAGGATATGTGTGATGTTTGATGAACCTCCATTTTGGCATCTTTTTGTTCCCTATCTCCTATAGATACACATGCATTTTGCCTTCCTTTTATGTTTTCCACATACTTATCTTTATAAAGTTCCACCTTTTATCATAGGTATTACTATTGCCATATAATCTTCCTGATTTTTGTTCATAAATTAGAATTAGAGTGAACTTTAGAACATATTTGAATTATTAAATATGTGTGGTTTCAATAACATTAACGATGGCTACAGAATGCAAGGCTCCAGGTTCTAGCTACATAATGCAAGGTTCCAAGTTCATACGGAGATGTGTATCGATGCAAGGCAAATTATGGAGATATATAAAGAGGGTATTTTAAGAAGATATATTTCCAGCACAACAACCACATTCTATTTTTTGCATATACGTATCAACACCTACACAGTACGATATGCTTTGAATGGGCAGCTTACATATAGGCAAGTGGCAGGGCTGATGGTTATCAACGTGGAGGCTACATACCCGTGAGCAGTAAATAAGATGCTCAGTATCCTTACTTCATCGCATGTGGTAAAACTAAAACAGGAACATGCATAACAGTCTACTCAACGCATCCAAGACGTGAATAACCAGTGGATACGTGGATGAATTAGGCATCAGTTTGTTTTAATAATTTTTCTAGAATCTAGGGGATTGGCGCTCTACACAGAGCTATTCTTAGCCAAGCATTTTTGTATATATATGTATGCTCAGTTGAGCAAAGACAATTTAGTGTGTAAGACATATCAAGCATTGGACCGAGTGAATACTATCTTGAGTTTCTGAATTTCTGATATATATATTTTTTGTTGTGCGTGGTCATTCTCTGTTGATAAATTAGTAAAGTGTGAATACGGAAGTATCGTGAGCAAGGGCCCACTCACAGGTACAACCCGTATTATTTCTTTTGTTGGTTATATCTTTTGTTGTTAGTTAAACTCATGCATGATAATTAGATATATATGTTGATCAGATTGTTAGTTTCTGAGATTTATTTTACAGTTTGTTGAGTAATGGTTATATGCTTCATAATGGCCCTGGACATCTGTTGAATAATGACAGTTAAAGATTATTAGGGTGAATAGATTTCAACCAACATCTAAAATCAAATCTGTTGTTACCCGAACACCTCATGGTTAAACTCTAAGTATGTGTAGATAAATCTGGGTATGTGTAACAAAGTGTAGGTAAAAGAATCTACCATCATAACAAGCTTTGGCATCATCCACAGAGCCGAGAACAGGGATCATTAAGTACTTTACCCTTGTTGTTACAACATCGTAATTTTTGAGTTTTATAGACCTTAGCATTTCTTTTTATACATATGCACAGTTGCGACAAAATCACAATTCTCATAAATCCCAGTCAAGTAAATATTCAAAGATTAAGTTTATGATATTTCAGAGAGCTTAGTTTTCAGAGATACCACCATAAGACTGAAAGGATCAGGGTTTTGTGACTCAATTCTTTCGTAATCTTAGTTATAGTACGCTAGTTCTCTTTTCTGTGTCAATTGCACAGAGCGCCTCACAAGCACATAATGAGCCTCGGGTTGACAAATGAGTGATAGAGTGTAGAGTGACACCAAACAATTGGGAATCATATTTTTATCTCGTCAATGTTTATTAAGTACTTGGTCTTAAACATAATTTGATGAGTGTAGGCTAGATGAGTCAAAATGGTTATAATGTCATATTTAAAGGCCTCACATGTACAATCTTGGACAAGTCACTTAGTAAGAGACTTATAGAACAAGTACAAATGACCAAAAATAGAATGTTTCCCTTAATGTTGAGAAGTATAACTCTCTCATAGTCATAAGCACATAATGTCTCAAGTTCGTATGAGACTTGGTTATGGCATCTTAGGTATGGTCCTTTATCCTTTAGTAGTCTCAACCTTTTAAAGAATTCCATGGTTAAGGGTCTACTCATGATAAATGAGCACAACTCTTGTGAGAGTTGCATATTAGCCAAACATCAAAGAGATAACTTTCTAGCTGCTTCCAACAGAGAAAAAGAACATCTTGAGATGGTGCATACAAACCTTTGTGTTCCTATGCAAACCCAGTCAATAGGAGGAAGTTTTTATTTTTTAACATTCTTTGATGATTTTAGAAGGAAATTTTGGGTGTATTTTGTCAAGCACAAATCAACACAAATCAAAGAATTTTGAAAAATTAATACATTTCAAATCCATGTAAGAGAAACGGGTGGAAAATACATCAAAGTACTCAGGTCCGATTGAGAGGTGAATATGACTCCAATGACTTCACAAAAGTTTGTAGACAGTAAGGGATTGAAGATAAATTTATCGCAAACTATACTCCACAACAATATGGAATGGCTAAAAGAAAAAATAGAACCATCATGAATATGGCTAGAATTTTTCTCAAGGATAAAATATTGTCAAATGAATATTGGGTAGAAGATGTAGCTTGCTTAGTCTATATCTTGAATTGTTCACCAACCAACAATGTGAAGAAAAAGTCCCCTCAGGAAGCCTAGAGGGGTATGAACTCTAGTGTTTCCCATTTCAAATTTGTTGGTTGTGTGGCTTATACTCATGTCCCTGAAGAGTTGAGGAGGAGACTTGATAATAGAAGTGGAAAATGCATTTTTATTGGACACAATTAACAAACCAAAGCTTATAGGTTGTATAACCCTGTCACTAAGAAGATTATTGTGAGCAGGGATGTTAAATTACAGAAAGATAAATCTTGGGAGGATCAAGCAAATGGAATAATTGGAAGTTAGATTCCTTTTCTATAAACAGATGAACATGTGGTATCTACAGGACAACAAGCTCTTCAACCTAGACCTCCAAGGTTACAAGTACAAAGACAAGGAGAATGGGCAATGCATAGTCCTTCCAACAATGAATTCGATAGTACTGTAGATTCTACAAGAAAGAATTTTGAGAGAAATTTGTGAACAACTTGATGACTTAGATCATAAAGAACAATTTACCTTGTTATATTATCAACCTATATATTTTGAAGAAGAAATAAAAGAAGAACAAGGGTTCATGCACTGAATGAAGAAATTGAAGCAAATGAAAGAAACAATACATGGGATCTTGTAGATATTCCATAATATAAAGAAAACATTGGAGCTAAATGGATTTACAAAACAAAGTTCAATGAGCAAGTTATAATGGAGAAGAACAAATCTAGACTTGCAGCAAAAGGGTTTTCTCAACAACCTGTTGACCGCCTCTCCAACATAGGTGGTCAACTCCATGTGCCATGAAGAAATGCATCATCAGATGCTCATTTGTCGAAGACTTTTGGTTCTACAGGTCATTGTTTTGCCCTAGCACTTCTTTTTTAACTGGAATTTCCGCACCCCTGCGTGGGTTAATAATGTAATAGGTCTGCATGAGTCATGTCTAGGTCAGTTACCTTAGGATCAGTTCACTGGGAGAGTTCCTTTCATCGAGGGTTTTTTATCCTCATGTTATCAATTGGGATTTTCATCCTTATTGATTTCCCTTGAGTTTTTCCCTCACACTTGCAATAATTCCTCCAAAGTGGTGAATGAAGTTCTAGTGGGCTTATCTTTTGGTAACTATTGTAGGGAATCATTGTAAATGACCATGCAAGACATCTTAGAAAGTCTCGTGGAATTCCATCGAGTCTAGAGTAGTTTTTTTTAATTAATTAATTTTTAATTAAATTTCCCTAAGTTTGGAAGTTTAATTATTTAATTAATTAATTATTTTTGAGTAAAAAATGTAAAAACTATGTCATTGGGTTTTTGATAGGGATATTTGTGCTCAAAAGAAATGGAGTAGCACCCCCTACATCCATGGACCAAGTTTCAGCTCAGTCATACAACTTTTGCTATGGGTTTGTCCACCTGGAGTGTCAGTCAGTCAAAAACAACAATTTTAATTGCTAAAGTTCAAACATGATAAAATTGTAAAATTGTAATAATCAGTTAAAAGGATGTTAAATGATGGATAAAGGTTAGAGAGAGACTCCGTAAGAATAACCTACCCATCCCAACCTTTTCCCAATTTTTTCTAACCCCTTACCCCTCACATCACTCAAAAATTACGGCCCCTAGGGGGATTGACGCCCTCCCTAGGTGATGCAACGTTATAACTTAGTGTTGGTGTGTGGGGGTCCCCTCTCACATGTGGTGCGCTCCTCTTGGGCCTCCACGTCACCCTTTCCTTCATCCCAACATCCTCTCCCTCATTCATTCCACTCCTTCCCTCTCCTCATCCCCAAAAGTTGCGCCGTCCAAGGAGAGTTATGCCCCCCCTCTTTCATATCTTCTAGAAAATTCGTTTTTATTGGTTGGGGCCTCTTCCTCTCCCTTGGCACGGATCCGATAAGCCTGCCACTACCCTTTGCTTGATCTCAACACCTCCCACACCTTTCTACACCCTAGATCTAAGATTTAAACCCTAAGTGGTGCGCCCTAGCCTTGGGATCTACTCTAGTTCTTGGTGGTGGACACTTGGAATTGATCCAAGAGGGGTGTGTTTGCCTCTCCAAGTATAAATAGATCCCCCTCCTCACTCCCAACTCACCATATCTTGAGATATTGTTATGCTACTTGATTTCTCTCTCTCTCTCTCTCTCTCTCTCTCCCTCTCTCCCTCATTTCCATTCTTTGGCTCTTAGGATTTTGGAGTAAGTTTTCTCCACGATCCATTTTCTTGAGTAATAAAGAGAATCTTTGGAGGATAATTGGAAGGCTATGCATATGCTTGTTCTAGCCACACATATGAAGTAAATTTGTTTAGATTTGGTTGGTGATTGCACACATTGGATCTCAGGTAAAATGTTACTTGGGTAGATCTATCAATGCATATGCTTGTAGATCTATATATCTTGTTTTGCTAGATAGGATTGAAATGTCATCTTGTTAGTATATTCAACATATTATCTCTTGTATGCACATCACCTCTCAAGTTTTGCAGGTTTATCTTCAAGGGTTTCATTGGAAATGCACCAACGAAGAGTCTTCCCTTGAAACACATACAAACTCCATACTTCCTCACCCTTTACTTTTCTTCTTATTGTTGTTCATATTCATATATATTTTAGCTAGTTTAACTTAGCAAGGTTGGTCATTAATATCAATTTTTTCTTAAGAAAATTTTTTTCCCTAAAAAGGCAAAAGTTTTTCTTCACTTTGCTTGTTGTGTGTAGCATTTCCAACAAGGATACCTTGCTGGTTTTTGCGGGTTCAGATCTGGTTGAGAGGGGTTTTGGCTACCCAAAGGCATACACACAACACTCAAAGACCCCCAAAGGGATTGGTAGCTATTTCTCAACCTTCTATTTCAATTTCTAAGTTTTCTTGTGCATAAGTCTTCCTCTTTTTGTTGATTTAGTGGCTCATAGTTGTGGGAGAAGGAGTGGTACGACCTCCTCCCACGTGTGAACCTTGGGGTAGCTAGGGTTTAGCATAGATCTTGCCCTTTTTGCATTTGTGGCACCTTCTTGAGCTAAGACGCGGGGTTTGGTTGATGAAAGGCATCTTCCAAACCCTAAGACGTGAGGATTAGGGCTTGCTTGTTTGGTTTGCTTGTCTTTTCCCTAACCTGTCTCTCTTGCTTGCTTGCTTCTTTCTCTCTCTTCTAATTTGTTTCTAGATTAAGCAAACTAAATAATTACCTACCTATTGGGAGAGGAATACACCAACTGGTAAGGCTAGGGTTTGATATGTGTTATTGATCTAAGTGCTTAATGTTTTTGATCTATTCTAGATCTAGATCTCACACATAATTAATCTCTAGCTTAAGCCTATTGGGCATAATCAACTTAGCTAGATTTATTTGCATGCTTAATCTCCTTAAAGTTTAATCTTTACTTTACATGCTTAAATCTAACCCTAAATGTTTAAATGCTTCAATAAGTTACGTGAATGGTGTTCTTCTTTCATGCTTTAATCTTTTAAGGCCATTTTGCCACATACTTGAAGTAACTTTCATGGTTAAGTTAATAGTGTAGGTTAACACTTAAATCTTTTTTCTCACACTTGTGCTTGGATCTAAATGTTCTAAATCAACATAAGATAAGTGTGCTCATCTCTTTCCATCTTGTTGGCAAGTTGTTCTTGCCCTTATAGATTGCTTCTTGACTTTGCAAGCTATACTTTTGTGCATAAAGTAATTGCTCTCACATAGCTTATATGTGTTAATGCCTTTTCATTTATAAACTCAAGAAACACTTGTTAAGCTGAAGTGAGTTTCGGCCATAGTCCTAAATCACATTTTAAAAGTGTCATAAAATCACTAAAACACTCTAAAATACACCTAAAAGTCTACCTAATTCATATATTAACTTAATAGACTTAATAGGGTACCTTAGACCACCATCTTCACCATCTAAAATGGGCATTGAGGAGGGAAACAGACGGTGATAGGCCGGGGACAGTCTCACGACACAAAGGAGTGTCCTTTCTGTAAAAACTCAATGCTTTGGGCTGACTGTGACAGCTAGGGTTAGCCTCACTGCTATACTATTTTGAGCATCTAGCAACCATTTGGCAATAGGAGGAGGAGACTTTGGTGAAAATCTTAATAAAGGTAATTAAAACTTGATAATCTTAAGAAACCTTTAATAATCCAACCTTGGGCTAAAACATCTAAATACTTTGTGGGTTTAATAACTAAGAGTGGGTATTCTTCATCATCTTAAATACTTGTACTTGAAATCTCTAAATCTCCTTGTTGATGGTTGATGATAATGATGTGTTGATAAAGATCTCATAAATGTGATGATGCTTTGATCTCCTTATATCCTGCACACAAATACTTAAAAGTGGTTAGCTTGCTTTTTGTATCTTAGTATTCTTTACTTGTAAATCTTGTATCTAGTACTCATTTGATTTAATAATTTTTTTTGTATTTCTTGTAATCATATTTGTAACGAATCATCCTTAACTTTAGTTGCCCCCTTGCCCAATCTTAGGCACTAGTCTTAGTTGCCTTAGGAAAAGGCTTTCTTAACATACTAACCTTGCATCTTGCATTGTTGCCTTAGCATCTTAGCTTAGAATCCCCCCAAACCTTAACAAACTAAAATCAACTCCTAGAACTTAACTTAAAAACTTAACTAGAAACTAGAGACTACCCCTTGGCTTCCCTAGGAGTGAGCCTAGACGAAAGCGGTTCTGGTCAAAGTGACAGCGTGGATTGTGAACCTAGGCATTGTGCCTCCAAGGACACACTAAGTGAGCTGGACTTAGCTCACGTTTGCAAGTGTGTATTAGGACGACAACACAACCTAGTATTGATTATGGAGAAATGTTTGCTCTAGTAGCAAGTTTGGATGGATGAGAACAATTTCAGAAATCGCAACCCAAAATAAGTGGCTAGTCTATCAAATGGATTTTAAATCCACTTTATTAAATGGTATCCTAGACGAGGAAGTTTATGTAAATTAGCCACCAAAGTTTGAAATCAAAGGTGAAGAGCAGAAGGTGTACAAATTGAAGAAAGCCTTGTATGGCTTGAAACAAGCTCCAAGAGCATGGTATAGTCACATTCATTCCTATTTTCTCAACAATGGATTGAGTAGGAGTAACAATAATCCCGCACTCTATACTAAAAGAGATCAACAAGATAATATTTTAATATTTTTTCTTTATGTTGATGATATGATATACACATGTAATTTTCTATTGAATGATTTCCACACAACCATGAAAGAAGAATTTGAAATGAACGATCTCAGTCGTATGAAGTATTTTCTTGGCATTGAAGTTGAGCAATCTATACAAGGCATTTTTATTTCTCAAAGGAAGTATGTCACAAATATTTTGAAAATATTCAAAATGGATAAATGGAAATCAATGGATACACCAATCATGAGAGGTACAAAGTTAAACAAACAGGATAAAGGATTAGCAGTTGATTCCACATTGTATAAAAGGATTGTAGGAAGTCGCATGTATCTTACAGCTACCAAACCAGATATTATATATGCAATGAGATTAATTTATAGATTTATGGAGTCTTCCAAAGACTCTCATTGGAAAGTTAGAAAACAAATTATGAGATACACTGCAGGTACAACAGATTATGGAATTTGGCATTCCACTTCCAAAGATAATTCACTTGTTGGGTACACAGATAATTATTTTTCACACAACATTGATGATAGGAAAAGTACTTTTGGGTATGAATTTCTTTTGGGTACATGTTTAATCTCATGGGCATAGATCTTTTGTCATAGCGAACAATGAAGGTTAACTGGGATGATGTCATCTAGAAGCTCCTAATGACATGTAAAAATATGGGCCACCAGATCTATGGGTGAGATTGGTGCCAAATGAAGCATTGGAGGTAATGGAGGGTAACATCACCTAGCATCCCAAGGGTTCCAAATTATAGTGGGCTCCACCCTCTTACATATGCTCCAATGCTCCCATGTCAATGAGTTTATTGGTGTGGGAGAGGTGTTGACGTGGAGATGAAATTTAAAGAGTTGCTCTAATGCTCCCATGTCAATGAGTTTATTGGTGTGGGAGAGGTGTTGATGTGGAGATGATATTTCTACAAGAGTTATTTCAAAACATGAAATAGATGGATGTAACATCGTATCATATGTTTTAAAGGAATACAATACAAAAACATTGTACAATGATGAGGGTTTTTTGTAAAATTGGTATTATCCATAGATTTTCACATATTTATGTATGAATTGTATATTGTTCATAGATTTTAACATATTTATGTATTTTTATAGCTCAATTTGTAGGTTGGGAAAATACCGGCCCAACCCCAAAAACAAGTGCTACAAATTGGGAATCCTACACCCAATGTCACCTTGATGTAGGTCTTGCACTTCAAGGGTGACTAGGTCACTCTAGGGAGGCGATTTCGATGACCCGAGGGGGAACAACATGGGGAGTAGTTGTTGTGATGAGACATCTCTTGCTTCCATCTTTATTGCTGTGACGTAAAGCAAGACGATGTGATGAGACTAGAACTGTGCTTCTGACTTGACAACTGTGACGTAAAGCCAGTCTAGTATCCTGCTTCCAGCTTGATTGATGTGACGTAAAGCAGGACGGGTATCTTACTTCCAGCTTTATTGTTGTGACGTAAAGCAAGATGATGTGATGAGACTAGAACTGTGCTTCCGAATTGATAGCTGCGACGTAAAACCAGTCTAGTATCATGCTTCCAGCTTGATTGTTGTGACGTAAAGCAGGACGAGTATCTTGCTTCTAGCTTGATTGTTGTGACGTAAAGCAGGACGAATATCTTGCTTCCAGCTTCATTGCTGTGACGTAAAGCAAGAAGATGTGATGTGACTAGTACTGAGCTTCCAGCTTGATAGTTGTGATGTAAAGTCAGTCTAGTATCTTGCTTCCAACCTGATGGTTGTGACGTAAAGCAAGACGATGAGATGTGACTAGTACTGTGTTTCCAGCTTGACAACTGTGACGTAAAGCCAGTCTAGTATATTGCTTCCAGCTTGAGTGTTGTGACATAAAACAAGACGTTGAGATGAGACTAGTACTGTGCTTCCAACTTGAGAAATTGTGACGTAAAGCCAGTCTAGTATCTTGCTTTGCTTGAGTGTTGTGATGTAAAGCAAGACGTTGAGATGAGACTAGTATTGTGCTTCCAACTTGAGAAGTTGTTACGTAAAGCCAGTCTAGTATCTTGCTTCCAGCTTGATTGCTGTGACGTAAAGCAAGACGAGTACCGAGCTTCCAGCTTAAAAGCTGTGACGTAAAGCGAGTCTTGTATTATGATGAGCCAGCCTCATGCTGTGATGATGATGATGTATTAGTTTTATACTAATACATATTAATGCAGATGATGATTTCATTCCTTTGAGAATAACGATGTTGTCGATGAAGAAAACTTTTGATGATTTATAGATACGCCAGTTAGTGTTCCAAGATGATATTGATGATGTTGTCCTCCTGATGTTGTTGATGATAAAGGCCTCTCTCTTGTTTGATGCTGTTGAAGAATGCCCTTCTTGTTAAGGGGGAGTGTTGAAATAATGTAACTGTAAAGTGTATTCTAATTATTATTTGATATATTATTCATTGGATTAATCCCCATTGTGGATTGATCATGTCAGCTATTGTAAAGGACCAAATCCCCTTTTGTGGATTGGTCAAAATGTAATTGTAATAGGCAGAATAAGAAGTCGGCCCCAAAATATATTAAAGAGGCCCTGAAATATAATAAAGGTGGTTATAACCACCCAGAAGAAGAAGTCGGCCCTGCCAGTGAAAAGACACTTTCACACGTGCCAGATTTGTATAAATAAGGGGGCTAGCGTCTCACTTAGACACACACTCACTTGTTCATTGAGAGACAAGTTTCGAAGCTGCAGAGAGAGAGAGAGAGAGAGAGAGAGAGAGAGAGAGAGAGGTGCATCTTTGGGAAAGGACTTTCTGTACTTGTTTGAGTTATCTCTTGGCATTGTATTGGCTATCTATATTAAGGAAGTTTTGTTGGGTTTTCTGCCCCGTGAGGGTTTCCTAGGATAAATGATGTGTCTCTTGTGATTGTGTATTTCTCAGTGATTCTATCTTATGCTATTGTTATCTATTGAAATGCAAAGAACTATAATAATGGCTTAAACATTAACATCCACAACATTCATTCATGAAAATACGCAAACACGCGATATGCAGGAAAAAATGATTTTCTATTTTTTCTGTGTGTCTATACAGATGTTTACAAAAACTGGACTATAACAGAGTCCCAATTCTCTCAAGCTCTCTCTCAAAACTATTCTACCTCCTAAATCTCCTAAGACTCTCTACTCGAGATCTCTCTCTCTCAAGTCTCATAATTACAAAAGAGGGCTCTACGATCTTATTCTCTTCATCACCTTAGTGTTATCACTGTCTCAGTTACGACAACATACCTCTACGGCTACATTCCATAAATGTTTATCCAAACCTGACTACGATCTAGACCTGCTACAGGCAACCATTTAAGGCAACTCTATCCACTATCTGTACAAAGGCATGGTCTGACATTTATCAGCCTTACAACACGAAAATCCGTATAGGATCAGATTTAAAATTTAAAAATGGGAGGGTCGATGCCTCTCCCTTTCTCCATTGCGTGTTTGTGTGCTGGCGCCTTGCTGAGTTAGAGTGATGCTCCTGCATCATACTCCACTGTTGGGAAAATCATGAGCTCCTCTTCTCCAGTGTTGAAATCCACCTGGATCCCAAACTCTCTTCTGGAGTTGTCCTCTTGCTCCTTTCCAGCTATGTCGTTGTTGTTGCTGTTGTTGTTGTTGCTTCTTCTTATTCTTCTTCCCTGTTTCTATGGCAGGCTCTCCTCTGCTCAACTCCCCTTCGTTGATTGCTTCTGCTGACCTCAACATCAACCTTCTTATCTCCTCTATCACCCTGTCCAGCTGCTCCAGTGGCTGGCTCTTCTTATGCAGTCTCCTCAGCTACAACTCTTCCTTATCAGTGGGTGGATCGACTTGATCCCCCTTGCTACTTTCCCCATCTTTTGTGGCCTTAGCTTGCCACTCTGCTACAAACTTCAGTTCTGTAGTCCCATCACTGAGTTGCTGCTCAGTTTCTCCTTCTGACAGCTTTGCTTCTGCCAGCTCTCTTATTGGCATATCTCCAGCTTCCTTTAATTTCTCTCCTGGCTGGTATGCTCCTCCATCTCTCTCCAACTTATCCTGTTGGATATGCCTACTTCTCTCCACGGTTTCCAGTTCCTCATGCAGCTCAACAAAGTCGATGTTGTCTGCTTCCTCTTCTGTTGCAAGCTCCAGTGCTACAATCATCTCTTGTTCAACTTCCTAGCTGAAAATTTTGAGCAATTATGTCGAATGATCTTCTCCTGAAATTTGCATGGCTATCTTCTAGCAACCATCTGTTGGTTCTGGATTGTCCAACCAATCCTCCAACATCCTCAATTCTATCTCCCATTGAGTGAGCATCTCAACTATGTGCTCCTCTTCTTCTTATATTTGGGCAACTTCTAATTTGTGCCTTCATCATGGCAATCACTGCTGGTTGTCCTTCCTCTGCTGCTGCACTTTTGTCGTGTGCATTGACCTCCACTTGGCTATTTGGTAGGAATTCTTTGATCCCCCCAATGATCAAAATACTCTTCTGATCTTCTTCTTGGATGGTGAGAGTTTTTAAATTTTCATCATCTTCATTCATATGGTCTGCAAACCCACATGAACCTTCACCTATCAACACTCCTTGCTAATATGAACTCTCAACAGAGTCTGTGAGACTCTCAGAAAATCTCATCTCTTTCCCTTGCCCACCTGGCAATTTGGGACTTCTTTTCTGCCCACCTAGCAATTTGGGACTTCTTTTTTGCCCACTTGGTAGTCTATGAGATCAACCGATCCCATCTCATTGCCCACCTGGCAATTTGAACTTTCAGCACTGCTCCTCTGGCAGTATGCGAGACCTTCCACTGATCTCTTTCCATTGCCCACCTAGCAACTTGAAAGTCCACTTCAGCGCACCTGGCAGTTTATGAAATCTTCTACCGATCTCATATCATTGCCCACTTGGCATAATGAATTTCCACTGTTGTCCTCCTAACAGTCTATGAGATCCTCCAATTATCCCATTTCATTGCCCACCTGGCAATACGAAAATCCATCTCTGCTCTCCTGGCAGTTTATGAGATCTTTATCTGATCCCACCTTCTCCTCATCACTGAGGTTCCTTCCAGCTTCTGGCTCACAGATGTGAACCACTTCCTCTTCATCTCTGAGGCTTTCGACATACCTCAACCACCTCTTTAATAGTTGTTGTTGTCCTCTGGCCAACAATCTCCTGACAGGCCACTTCATCTTCTTCTTCATGGGCCACTCATATACCCAATGTGCTTTAGCATCTTGCTGTATTTTTAGTGTCAGCTGCTCCATCCTTGCTCTTATCTCATTGAGCTCTAGATCCATCTCTGGGTTTCTCTTCTACTTGCGGCCTTCACTTCGACCACGCCCATGGCCTTCAGTAGTCATTTCTACCTTCTACCTGCCTTCATGAAAAGTCTTGTGGAATATTCTACATCCGAGAGCATCTCCATATTCTCTTACAACTCACCTGGTTGTTTAAATTTTTGTTGTTGTGCGCGTGCACCAACCTTCTCACAGAGCATCAGTACTCCGCTTCCTTCACCTGATGTCTACAGGAAAACTCATGTTTATGATACCTCCTAATGTCATCAGATTATCTCCCTTTATCGTCTCTCTCTTGCCTGCTATCTGCAATCAAAAATTTGACCTTCCCCTCTTTCTCTTTTGCATGAAGTCTACAGACGAAAATCATCTTTGATACCACCTAGTATCAGATTATCTCATGTCATCATCTCGCCCTTTTCCTGTTGTCCACAAGAAAAATTATGGCTCTGATACCACCTGATGCATACCCCCTTCCCTCCTGGGGCTGCGCAACCTCTCGGTCTCTGGATATTTCTTGTTCTTGAGTCAAATCGACTCTTCGGGCTCCCTTTTGAACCCAAATCAATATTACACATGCCCCTTTTCCTCTGTGTCCAGGTCCTGTTATCCCCGATATCTAGGGATAACTAGGAGATCATGTCTCGAGGCCCACAGGTCCTAGACATGGAGTACCGAGAGCAGGATTGACCTGAGCATGGTCCTGGAGGACCCATCTTTCTTCTTCTTCGCCAGACATGTCCTGTCAGCAGCAGCAACTTCCATCACCACCGGCTTGGACTTGCATCGGAGAGGGCTCTTGCTCCATGAGGTAATTGGTCCAAGGTATCATGGTATGTGTTATCCACATTTTTGGTTATCAAGATGATGACATGATAATGACATGATGATGGAAGATCTAACTCTTCTTTAAGATCATTTTCATGAAGAAAGTTACACTTATCAGCTTCTCAAAATCACACTTTTGAAGATAGTACGCAGGCTGCATATATATTGTCCTGCGGAAATACT
>JASDQU010686438.1:0-12154 GCA_032191745.1 Picea mariana
ACACCCCATGGCCAAGAACCGGTCATAAAGTGTGACGAACTTGAAAAACAATGCAAGAATGCATTGGGTATGAATGTGGCCATGGATATTGGCACAATTGTTAAAACCCTTTTGAAATGTTGAATTACGTTTTGAAAAGTTTGGTATGTTGAGATGAGACTAACAGTTTGTTTGGCTGTGGAAAGAATGAATTGCAGGAAGCAAAGGGTCATGGATATGGTAGTGATGTAAGCCCATAGGAAAGACTGATTGCCTGCTGAGCCAAGCTGTGAGGAATGGTATTTCCTTTTGAGAAAGTGAATTTGATTGTTAGTATGCACAATTCTGAAATTGTTGTGATGAAGTTGAAAAGGTGCGATAAAAATGTATGTGCATGAGAACTAACAATTTGAATAGCTAAGGAATGATTGCAGGAAGAAAGAGTCTTGGATATGGCAATGCTGTAAGCCCATAAGGAAGACTGATTTCCTGCTAAGCTAAAATGTTATGGGAAATAAAGTCCCATGCTTGTGAATCTGGTTTCGTACGGAACATATCTGAAAATGAAAGAAGAGATTGGAAAAATTTGTGGGTGATAGATTTGCAATAAAAATTCTGAAAGTTGGAATTTATAATGATGTCTCACAAATGTTGTATACCTGTGACACAAGTGAGGAGAAAAGATCTGTCCAGAAGGAACAAATGAAGGTTGTCAAAGATGAAGATGATGAAAAAAGGCTATTGTCGAGCCATGAAAACCCCGTGATAAGCCATGATCGCCTGAAAATAATTGTGTTGAGGTAACACAAGACGGAGGTACACCTCAGCAGAGCAAGTTTGAGGGATGCCTTGACTGTAAGACTCGATAGAGTCTCTAAAATTTTCCTGTGCGAGAAAAACTTGGCTGAGAAAGATGGATCGCCCGAGGGACTGTTTAACAGTGAAGGGGATGCCTGAGCCTGGGCCTGAACAGTGAGTGACCACAAGGAAGAGGAGACCTTAATAATTCTTGTAAACTATTGGGATCATGCACACAGTGAGTAGTTTCCCGTGCGGAAAAAACTTTGAAAGGAAGATGAAATCATGATAGCTCTTGTGAACTATTGAATTGGAATCATGCACCCAATGGGTATGTCAAGGAAAGCGATGAGCATGGATAACAAAACTACCATGTGGATACAGATCCACAAATTGCACAGATAAGTATTGTGCTAAGATTATGAAAATTTCCTTTTGATTTTTGAACAACAGTAAGATGTTTTCGCACAAAATTGTGATTAATGTGCTTGTTGTCCAAGAATTATTGAAGGCAGATGATGAAGACTAAGATCCTGAAAGAGGACCTGACCGAGGACGAAGGTCAAGACTTCTGAAGTGGATGAATCAGAAAGGCATGACAACTGTTTTTGAGAAAGAACACCGAGGACGATGTTCCTTTAAGGGGGAGGGAATTGTAACACCCTGTTTCCCCAAATTTGTAATTAATCATAAAATAGGAATTACCATGCTAAGACATGAGGACAATGTAAATGTATTATTGACTGAGTTTCCAAATAACTGACTGTGGGGGTAAATCCTTGAAAGTACTGGCCATGATATCACTGGAGGAAGAATGTGAAAACTATACAAGAGGGTTCATATATCAAATAACCCCAAATCTCCCTTGATAAGGATGACAAACCACCTTCGAATCCCAAGGAAAGAAATCAGTTAATGAAGAAAGGATTGGTGGTTGAACAATAAACCACCCCCATGAATGGAAACATGGGATGTCAGCCTGAAGTACCGCAGTGACCTGCAGACCTGAGCTTCCTTCTAACAGAAGGAACATGATAGGTCGGCAAAAACCTTCCAGGGTAAGGGGGATATACAAGGGAGAAGAGACATGGGACGAAAGAGCATAAGATCGTAAGGGAGATGCTCCAGTGGAATCATGAAGGGAAGGCTGGGAGCTTGATGTGGAAGAGCATATGAGAAACCTCGCCAAGGCCATAACCGAAAGAGAAATCTCTGAGTTGCAGAGAACATGACCCAAGTAGAAGCTAGGATAGAGACATAGCTCCTAAGAACTGTGAGAACTCCCTAGTAATATCATGGCTTGGCATGAGGGTGGCTAGAGTGCTAAGAATGAATGCCTCTGTGCCTATGGTTGGGTGGAAGGATGAACACCCACAGTCAGTTGGTTGGCAACAACCTATAATAGATAAGTGATTTCCTACCTTGTGTAATTTAGCCATAACTATGTATGAATTGGTTATACTGTGTATGTTTCAGGAATTGTACATATTTTTTAATGGATATACTGTATCCCCCTTATTTCTACTTGATTATATAACTAGGCTAGTAAGAAATTATATGGTTAGGAGATGATTTTATACTCATAAATTCTTGTGTCCTATGGAGGCATAAGCCAGAGTCACGAACTGTGTGTTCGTCGACCCCAGACACAGTTTCATATACGCGTGCCAACCCTCCTAATTGTTTAGAGTCTCTTGGAGGAAGAAGTTTATTAAGCTTAGGAGAGGTAGTGCAGATCGACACAGACTCTCTGGAAGGTAAACTGACCCCAGAACTCCCTAAGTCCTAGACAAGCTCAAGAAGGATCGCACCATTGTGTGCAAGAACCCTACATGGAGTGCAGAGGTCGAGAAACCCTTTGGAGGTTTCAGAGCGTATGAAAGCTCAGAAGTGATAGAGATCATGATCAAAATCAGATCTGAACCGTTGGTTCTATTCGGAGAAATAGAGGTGAGGATTTCCCCAAAGTCCTGAAAGGCGAATCGTCAATTCGCAGGGGAAAATATGGACCGTTGGAGCCTACGTCCAGACAACCGGAGAAGAGTGCGTAGGAGAATAGATCTGAACTGTCAGATCGATCATAGGGGACTGATAGCCTTCGAATCTAGAAAAGGCACACGAGGTTTAAGTTGGTGCATGCAGAGGAGAGAGGACTCGTCAAAGTCCTGAAAGCATCAGGATCGTCCATCCCAAAGGATGCGTGTCAAAGATCCACATCCATCAGGGATTTGGCACCGAGGAAACGGGAGTGAAGACTCTCCCAAATTCTCGAAAAGGAGAAAGCCAGGATTTGATCACAACCATTGATCATCCCGAAAAGATCACAACTGTTGATCATGGCTAAAGGTCACAGCCGTCCATCGACATAGGACACGTGGCGAGAGTTAGGAATTTCGCTGACTCGCCACTAAAAGAAGTCAACGGGAGGAGTTCTTAGAACTCGCGAGTCATGAAATCACGACTTAATCCTAGTCGTTGGTTTAAGAGAGATCACAGCTGTTAGATCATGGGGCTTGTGGGTCGTCGATCTAACCCGGATCGGGACCGTCCATTGGAAGAGATGCGTGGTGAGCGGTCAGAGTTTGGGGAAAGCTCCGAAATCCTATGGGCCATTGGATATCGTAGAATAACGAAGGGATTAAAACTGAGTGTCTTTCAACACCCTTAATCTCAAGAGGGATAGTGACCATCAGATCCAGATCAACGAGGGTCGTTGATCTCATACACAAATTCCCATATTGAAATTCAGGGATTGGAGTGACAAGAGATTTGGAGTTTTTGCATTATAAACTCCCAGTTCATGAAACTTTGAAAAGATCTTGACCGTTGGATCCAAATCATTGAGGATTGTTGGATCTCGTACAAGAACTTGCGTATCGGAGTTCAGGGAATGGAGTGACTAGTGGTTTGGGTCGCTGCATTTCGAACTCCCGGTTATCGAAATATCGATACGGCCAAGACCATCATATCAGGGGGAGATTCACAGCTATTGATCTCATCGAAGGTAAGATTTCAAGTTTCGGGGTTTGAAGAGTTGAAAGACTTGACTCTCTTGCATCGCTGAGTCACGAAATTCAAAAGGCACCTCTTGGCTTGGCCTGTGGTCATAAGAAATGATCACATGGAGGTGGATAAGGGAAGAGCTAGCTTGTGCTAGGTCCCCGTAGGAATTCGGGGATTCCATCCCTCGAAGAAAAGACGAAAAATCTAGGTTGCCATAGTGGGTATGTGACAACTTTGGCCATATACTGCTTCAAAAGGAGTCATGCGAGTAGATGTATGGTAAGAAGTGTTGTAGCACCATTCAAATAGTGGTAACCATTGAGTCCATTGATTTTTCCTTTCAGATGAAAAACACCTCAAATATGTTTCCAAAAACTTCTTGACAACTTCAGTTTGACCATCAGTTTAGGGATGATAGGCGATGCTGAGATGCAATTGGGTGCCCTGTAGTTTGAACAATTCTTGCCAAAAATTGTTGGTGAAAGTGGGATCTCGATAAAAAAAAATAGAATGAGGCATGCGATGAAGCTTGAAGACATGATCCATGAAAATTTGAGCCACAGTGGATGCGGTAAATGGGTGTTGAAGAGCACATAAATGAGCATACTTGGAAAGACGATCAACAAACACCATGATTATTGACTTATTGCCCGATTTAGGTAAGCCAACATTGGAATCCATAGAGATATCCCTCCAAATAACGGGTGGAATAGGAAGCGGTTGTAATGTTCTAGGGGATTTGACTATTTCTCCCTTGTTGCGTTGAAAAAAATCACATTCTGCCACAAAAGTGCGAACGTCCTATTTCATACCATCCCAGAAAAAAGAACGTTTGACCTGGTCATAGGTTTTGTAAACCCTGAGTGCCAAAATGTGGGTGTAGCATGAAGCTTAGAAAGCACCGTGGATTTAAGTTGTGATTGTTTACTTAAATACAAATGGCCTTTATATAGAATCTCATCATTGTGCCAAGAGTACCATGGGGAAACTGGAGAATTGGCTTGAAATTGTTGGATCAAACGTGAAATTTTGGGATCTTACAACCATTCCTGGCGAGTCGCTTGGAGCTAATATGGTACAATGAATGAGAGGGAAAAAAAGGAACCCTTCATCTTCATATTTTCTTGAAAGAGAATCAACAACCACATTTTATTTTCCTTTCTTGTAAATGATCTCATAATCTTATCCAAATAGCTTAGTCACCCATTTTTGTTGCTCCAGGGATGAAGGACGCTGCTCCCGAAAATACTTGAGGCTTTGATGATCGGTCTTAATTTGGAAGTGTTTCCCCAATAGATAAGGGCACCAGAGATCCACTACATGCAGAATTACCAACATTTCCTTTTCATGGATTGATTGGCCCAAATGTCAATTTGACAGTTGTTTGTTTGTAAAGGCCAAAGGCTAGCCATCTTGCATAAGGACTTCTCCAATTCCTCTCCCAGAAGCATCATATTCCAGGAAAAAGGTCTTCATGAAATTAGGAAGGGTTAGGACAAGAGTGCTACACATAGCCGCCTTCAGCTTGAAAGGACTAATCAACTGTGAGAGTCGAAGTGAAAGAATTATTTTTAAGGAGAGCAGTGAGAGGCGCTGCAATTTTTCCATAATTCTTAACAAACTTAAGATAATATCCTGTTAAACCCAGAAAACCACACAAGATTTTGAGATTCTTGGTGTGAGGCTAATCCTGCATAGCTTCAATCTTCTTAGGATCCACCCTGACACCTGCCTTACCAAGAATATGACCCAAGTACTCAACTTCCAAGGATCCAAAATAACATTTAGATTGTTTGACAAAAAGTTGGTGTTGAGAGAGTAGATGAAGAACTCAATCCACATGAGCAGGATGGGATGTCTAGGTTTTACTATAGCCCCAAGGTTTGTAGTAGTTTGTAATATAAAAAACAATTGTACATATATCTTGTGTTCCTTGTATTCTTCACGATGATGGTTTATTTATGATGTTTTTTGCTGAGATATGAGTACATACAACGTGTTATAAATAAAAGTAATGGATGATTTCTAACTAAGGTTTTTTGTAAAAGAGTAAAAAGAGCCCTACACTTATTCACCCCCCTCTCTTAGTGTGGTCGGTGTGTCCAACATTTGGTATCAGAGTAGGCCTTCACTATAAAACTTAACAAGCTTGGAGGAGGTCCATGGACACACAAATGGATGATGAAGTTCCAATCCTTGAGGAAAAAAAATATTCTGCATGGAGAATAGAAATGAAAGGGTATTTGAAAGAAAAAGGAAAAGGTGTTTGGAAATCAACTATTGGTGGATCAGTTCCCTTGAAGAATAATTCAAAGTTTGAAAATCAAAAGGAAGAAAAGAATAATGATGCATTGGCTTTCAAGACCATTTTTAATGGACTCTCAAGTTTTGTTAAATAAATCATGGGACAATGTACTTCCGCCAAGGATCTATGGCTGAAGCTAGAGAAGACATATCAAGGCAAAAAGGAAGACACTGAAGACAATTCCATCAAGAAAAATGAAGGCAAAGACTCTCCAAAATCCTCTGATTGCAATAATTCTAAGTGTGATGATGTTGAATGTTTCTCTGCAAGTGAAGAAGAAAATCTAGAAGTAGTTTGTGTAGAATCATATTACAATTATCTTATATACGAAGAGGAAGATTTATTGAAGCTTAAAGATAAAGTTTTATCTGAGTTAGATGATGTTAGCAGTGAAATAGGACATTACCCAATTACTTTTGAGTATATTTAAAAATACACCAAGGAAGTCCTAGAAAAGTACCCAAGATATACCATAGCACTAAAGCAAATGCTCAAAGAACAAGAAGAAAGTAAAAATACTCAATTAGAATAAAAAGAAGAAGAGATCAAAATACTAAAGAATGAAATAGAAGAAAAGAATAAGGCAGATGACGAGCTTAGCAAAAGTCTTGAAGTTAATGTCAATCTTAAGACCAAAATTGAAGAATCCAAAAGAATAGAAGAACTATTGAAGAATCAAGTAAATGAAAAGGAAGAGTCATGCCATGAGTTGGAAGCTGAAGTTGTTGATCTTAGAAAGAAAGTAGAGAATTCAAACAATCACAGAAAGTTCATGAACAACTCAACAATATTGGATGGTATCCTAGATAGCCAAAGATCTCCAAATGATAAATCAGGTCTTGGATACAACAAGGAAGTTATACATCTCAAAGCTAGCACTTCTAAGAAGCATGAGGTAAGTACTTCATTCTCAAAAGGTGAAAGTAATGTTTCAAGTCAACCATCTACACAAAGAAAGGAAAATTTCAAAAGAACAAAGAAAGGAAGACATCAAGAAGCCATATTTACACCTCAAAGGAAATTCATAAGAGAGACACCTTCAATATGGACACCAAAGCAAAGGTATGCAAATGTTTTTCATGGTCACTGCTATTCATGTAATGAATATGGTCACAAAGCTTTGGATTGTAGACATTATGCAAGGAAAGATAATGGAAGGTTTCATAACACATTAAGGTGTTGGAGATGTAATCAAGTGGGACACATTGCTACTCATTGTCACACCATGAGATTCTACAACTGTAGTGGGTTTGGCCATAAATCCTAGGTTTGTTGGAAAACAAGAATACAATCCATGAGGAGTGCTTCATATAGCATGACAAGAAGAACACACGAAGCTAGGAAGGAATAGAATGTTGAAAATATGGAAGATCAGAGATCAAGTTATGAGAAGTTGGGACACCTTCAAAGTGTGTGAAGAAGACTGAACAAATAGAATAGCAAGGCAACCATGAGGCAAGCTCAAGATTGACATTTTCAAAAGCATATGTGGGATACTGTGGAGAAATTTGTGTACATACACAAGCTGACCTATAGATAGGTCGTGTACATATGTGAGTTGTCTGTGTAACAAGCTATGTATCTATGGTAAAATCCTGGTAAAGAAGGCTACTCAGATGAGAGAAACATGATTTGATAATATAAATATGTTTTGGAGGGTATGACATGGTTTGTTGTAGTTTTTCATGATTATATGGTTGCATAATGTTTGTATGGTAATGACAAATGGTTGAGTGTTGAAGCATATGATTTATTCCTATCGTGGATGCATGATACTAACTCTAGAGTATGGATTGAGGATTTTTCTATTGAGGAACAATACCAGTTATGACAGTTAATCCATAACAGTTTGGTTATGAGATATATCATGATGATGTGATATATCATTGATATATTGAGGCACAATTCTAGTACATGTTTAGAGATACTATTGGATGCTTAGTATTTTCTGTAGTTAATGGTGGTTGAGGAAGATCTGTTATGGTACATGGATGGTACATATGTGAGCGCCATTGATATATCTTTTGATGTATTTGTTAGATATACCAATCATGCATCAACTATAGATCAAGATATGTACATCATTGATGAGTCATATCTTGATCTATAGTTGATGCATGATTGGTATATACTTGGTACATTGGGTAAGGCATACATATATGGGAACACATCTTGACTGTCGTTCATCTTGTTGAAGTTTGGTGCATGATTGATGCACTTGTTGAGGGAAGATGATTGTGGGTGATGGTACTTGGTTAAAGTACATCATTGGTATTACTTGTTTAGCATATACTTTGATACATGATGTATGTGATAGTTGAGACACTTGTTGTGGTGCTTGGTTGGTACATTATTTGATGCTTGATGGTTGAGATAGATATTTTGAAACATGGTTTGTGGCACTTGGTTTATGATAGAGGCATATCATGCATGATATGACACTTGGTTGAGGCACATGGTTGACATGTTGATGATGTTATTGGTACATTGATAGAGGCACTTGTTGATGATCTTGATATATGCTTGGTACACAATTGGCACATGTTATGGACATATGGTTGATACACACCATTGATGATATCTTATGATATATTGTATGGTAATGATGTACATGGTCGATGTACATGAGTGTTGTGCATTTTTGGCACACAATATGGCACAGGATGTACATGGTTGATGTTTTCTTCATGATTCTTTATTCACAATTGACATATATTTTTTCTTCATAAAGTATGGCATGGCACGAGTCTAATGCATGGACAGGTCAAAGGATCTTCATAGAAAGAGAAGATCATTCTTGATCAGTTGATCCATGTTCCGATTGAGCAATAACATTTGTAGCAGAAGCATATTGCAGTAGCAACATATTGTTCATCTTGTAGAGAAGATAGGGGGAGACATACCCACAGGGAGAGTCATTATTCTTCCCATTATTCTAGGAGGAGAGATTCATCAGATGCAGGATAGAGAGATATATGCTTGGAGAGTTAGATGCTTGGAGAGAGAGCACAGAGACATGTTTCCAAGGGGAACGATGGTCACATGGGGAGCATGAGCTATATGTCTTTGAAATTACATCAGAGTGATATCCCTTGTTCTGAAGGGGAGATATTATTCATAGGAAGCTCAAAGGAATATAGACAGGGGGAGCATCTCCAAGGAGAGTTTAGGCAGGGGGAGAAACCCCAAGGAGATAACTACCCTTTTCCATTGATGCCAAAAGGGGAGAGATAGTCAAATTGATGTGATTGAGATAACAATTGATGAAGAGCAATGCCATTTCTACATGTTTCCATCAATGACTGGTGTTGACATTAATGTTGGTATTACCATCAATGCCAAAGGGGGAGATTGTTGCATTATATTGTCATTGATGTCAAATGATTGATGTCAAAGAGTTGATGTCTTGTCATAGTATCATTGATGTATTGATTGATGACCTATGTTGTCATAGATGTACTTGATTTCAAATATGTCAAGTGGTGTCATAATGATGTATTGTCATGGATTGATGTATATATGGGATGATGTAAAGGTTGGTCATTTTTGTCTTGTCGTGGCTGATAAGAAATACCAAATGGATGAAATCCAAAATGGTCCCGTTATGGTGAAATCCCTCATTGGAAGACTCTTTGTGAAGTCTAAATGTTTAAGTGGTTGAGTTATCCTAGATGCGTGGTTAAGAAACCCAAGGATTGATTGTGGAATATTGTAATGAATATCCATGAATTTTCAATTGAGACTACTCTATATGGATAGTGCTCATCATGCCATTTCCGGTGGTATGTGGAACGTCACATAACTCCTCACGGTTAGAGAGTTATGACCTTGTGAAACTGGAGAACCCTTATGTGTTGTCTAGAAGCCCCTAGAAGGTCAAAGAAGTCAAACTATTCTAGAAGCTTCGAGAAGAAATTGAAAAGTCAAAGTGGTTAGTCACGGGTTAAGTGGTTGCAACAAGAAAACAATTAAAAATAAATTAGTTGCAATTAGATGTGGAGAAGTTACTATTTATGGAGAAAGTGGGTTAGCCCCTAAAGGAAGGAATTTGGTTAGAGTAGAGTTGGTTAGATGAGGAAGATACTTGGAGAAGTATAAATAAGAAAGGAAGGGTCTCTTATGAGTATGATATTTGAGCATATTGAATATCCAATTGTGAAAGGTTATTTGGGTAGGTATTATTGATAGAGAAAATTCGCGGTAGAAAAAGTGCGGAAGAAAAACCATGGCAGAAAACGTGCAGTAGAAAAATCACGACATAAAATATGTGGTAGAAAAAGTGCAGTAGAAAATCATGGCATAAAAAGTGTGGAAGAAAAAGTGCGACAGGAAAATCTCATTAGAAAAAGTGCGGAAGAAAAAGTGCAACATAAATTCATGACAAAAAAATTGCGGCAGAAAAAAAGCGATAGAAGAATCATGGTAGTAGAACCACAAAAACAAAATCACGGCAGCAGAACCGTGGTAGTAGAATTGCGACAGTAGAATTGCAGCAACAAAATCACTACAACTTATGGTATTTGGTTTATGGAGAGTATGGTGTATTTCTAGAGGTATCTTGTTGGTTATCTTGGTGATATTGTTGAGAGTTGTCTTGGTGAGTAGATCTGATTTGGATGATGAGATTGATTTGAAAGGTTGTGTGGTGCATAGGTAATGCACTTGTGTTGGTATAGAATGTTGGTATAGTTTGACAGATTGCTTTCTATCTACAAGTTGGGTCTTGTACTTGAGGGTTGGATTCCTCTTCTCAGTTGGTATTGAGATTTGTAGGCTAAGTATTTCATTGAGAGTTGGTGCTCTTGTGGATTTGTTTCTCTATTCAGTTGTTGTTGAAAAAACCCCCAAGGATTGTAGGCTGTAATATAAAAGAAAATTGTACATATATCTTGTTTTCCTTGTATTCCTCATGATGATGGTTTATTGATGATGTTTTCTACTGAGATATGAGTACATAAAACTTGTTATAAATGAAATTAATGGGTGATGAGTATATGGTGATTTCTAACTAAGTTGTTTTGTAAAGGAGTAAAAAGAGCCCTACACCGATTCACCCCTCCTCTCAGTGTGGTCAGTGTGTCCAACATTTATAAAGAAACTTCTCAAATAGATTTCCTCTGCACAAGGGATTCCATTCTTTGCTATATAGTACCTCAGTGACCTCCCCTTACAAGTGTTAGTTTCTTTCCAGTAAGCACCAATTCACAGTCTTCTATTTCTCTAGTCTAGATCCAAGTCTTCTCTATTCCAGGGTGGCCATTAACCTCTTGGAAAATATTTCTATTTTGTTCAAAATTAGCTTCCCAAAAACTCTGTTTCTCAGATTTAAGCATGTGATTCCAATTGTGAGTCAACAACTCACTCTATTCTTTATGAGTTTTTGTGAGAAACCATCTTCAACTTCTCAAGATCTCTTGCATATGCCTCCTTTATTCCTCTGTGTCTCATGTCCATTCATATCTCCTCCATTTTATTTTGTGTAGTATATATGGTTGTTTTCTACCTTTGGTTTTTTATTCCACATTCTCCTCAGGATTCTCATGGCTACTGTCAGACACAACTTCCATTCAGGGATCCAAATTCGAAGGTGAAATCTAGGGCATCCTTCTGTTAGTTTCTGATTGACTCTTTCTCTCATCCAAATATAAAATTTGTCAGTATTTATAACTACTTCAACCACCAATCCTTCTACCCATAACTGGTCATGATGCTTTATGCAGATCTAAGTATGTTGGTAGGTGATGCATTCAAGTTTTCAATTGTAGGTTGGGATGTTGAGAAATATTTCTATTTTATTCATTGAAGCTTCTCCACTCCACCTCACCAGTCCACCTCACCAATTCCCACTTGTAATATCATGTCTAGTACTTAAGGTATTTCCCTTCTCAACCAGTTGTCTGAAATTTTCCATTAATAAATAGCATAATTACATGCTTCATAATCACATTATATGAAGCCTTAGAATATTACAATTATCGGGAAAAAAGGGTGTTATACTCTCCCCCCCTCTCACACTCTCTCACACTCTCTACCCCCCCCCTCCCCCTCTCTCCCCCCCTCCCTCCCACT
>JASDQU010686441.1:19216-33523 GCA_032191745.1 Picea mariana
ATATAAAGTATCCATCTTCTAGAAGCTGATACGGCCTGATGGGTGGAGATGATATCTTCAGAGCTCGAGCAACAACTTCAAAATCTTCAAAACTCAGGTAGGAGTGTAATATGAGTGTATGACTGCATTACCCGAGGTCTTTGACGATTCGTCAGTCATGGACTTGATAATCGTGATGATCAGACTGAAGGCTTCAGTGATTTCGAACAAGGACTTGATTGGAAGTTCAGGATGGATGGGTATGAGGACAAGAGACATATTGTAGAGGGGTTGACTCAGGCTTGGTGACAAACTTCCCTTGGATAATAGCATGAAAAATGATGAGACTCAGGCAACATGGCATTAATCATAAGTCTACGAAGCAGGAGGCAATGCAAACTCTCCATATGTTTGGAAGGATAACCAAACGGTGGAGGACACAACTATATATAGCGAGAAAAGGATTCCTAAGGTTGTACTACATCCCATAGTCTGATGAACAAATGGACAAATGTGCTTTATCCAAGGGCGACTCGTTGTGTTGCCAATAAATAAAATACTTTTCCCTTCCTCTTTTTGGGGTATATTTGATTTGTTTTTGTCCTTTTCAATAATTGTGGAAAAAAAATGAAGGACTATTACGTTACAAAGGAGGAACGAGTGTTGCAAACATACAAGCTCAAGGCACAAGGACAAGACTGATGTTCTAAGTAATGTTACTTGGGAAAAATCCTCCGGGGGCCAACGGTGTTAAAACGCAGAAGCAAACTGTTACTAGGCTGACATAGAAGGTATGCAAATGCGGTTAACAAAACACACAATGGTAACGTCCTTCGATGTAAGTTTAACGAGTCCAAAGAAGGTAAGCTTGGTGGTTTTTCATATTTAGAGAGTTTTAAAAAACATAAAAGGAGACTCCATTGGGGTACCTTTTTCGAAGATAGTCTGGTCGATTCATAAAAGGGTAAACTAGCGCCAATTAGACGTCGATTCAAAACCATTTTAATGAGTGTGACAAGGACAAGATCACTCGGCTATTTTTTCATTTTTAAGGAGTCTGAAAAAATCTTAACTATGGACTCCATCAGGAATGTTCTTTTGGACCAATTTAACGAGTGTTAAAGAATAAGGTCACTCGAAAATCTTTTCAATTTTAGGGAGTCTGAAAAGATCTTAACTATGGACTCCATTGGGGTTCCTTCTTCGTAAGTTTAGTCCCCCAGGCCCGAAAAAGGGATAAAATTATACCTGAGAGTACTCTTCCATAGAGCTGAAGTTCCATAGAGTATACCTTTGTTCGTACAGTTGACCGTCTGGACTGAAAAAGGGGTAAACTACTGCTGGATAGACGTGACTTCAAATTTCAGTTTAACAAGCGTGAAAGGCCACAAAGATCACTCGACAATCTTTTCATATTTAGAGGGATGAAAATGGATTAAAAGAAGACCCTTTATTTTTTGGGAGTCTTGAGGGTGAGGTCAAGAGCGAAGAAGAATCATGCAAATGAGGCTCAAACTCATATTCAGGAAAGACTATAAGGACTCCCGAGCCTACAATGTTTTTAGAGACAGCATGAATGTCGTAATGCAACCAAGATCTACCTAGGGCATCCATGTTCCGGTAAACTCTACCACCGAGTTGTGACACTTCTAAAGCAGAGATGATGGTTCCATGTCACAATATGATGGGGTCGATCCTATGGAAAATGAAAAAGACAACGAGATACAAAAATCAGGGTAAAAAGATAACCTATATGCTCAAGTTTATCGTCGAAAAATTTTTCATGGACCGTCAAAATTTACTCGAAAAAAATAAAAAAAAAATGTGTTCGTTCTTTTTCGAGAGAGTTTCGAGCTTTAGTCCTCGGGTAGTGGTATGAGAACATCAGGCCTCTTTTCCTACTGTATGTATATGGGTAGTATTTCTACCATGACAGGGTGGTGGAAGGACCAATGAGTCCTTCGATGATGACTTTTTTGCATGGTTGTCACGACAGATCCCTGTGATCGAGGATTACCCATATGCAGGGATAGACTTTTCGAGACATCCTAAGATACCCGTGCCTCCTGGTGAGGAGTGAGGGGATATGGGTAAGTATCCACCTTTGTAGTTTTTTTTTTGTTGTATATGCGATTTTTATGTCGTTTTGTTATATATATCATCATTTTTTTTATATGCCAGAGTATATGATGGATATACATTTGTTGCATGCAAATGTGGGACCAGTGTGACCTACTGATTATTCCAGGAACAGGTGTCATCCTTGACCAAGGGCCGCAACTGCCGCTGCTGGGGGACCAATAGTAGTAGGAGATCTCCCAGATGGGGAGGCTGAGAGGGTACTTAGATGAGTTGAGCGGAACTTTACTGCACTCACTCGCACAGTCCCGATGGCAGAGATTGAGGATTTTCCGCCATCCATGCAGCCTCATGTAGTGGGGTCACCTCGGACGTGGGTCCGATTGTTTAGGCATTTAGCCCATGCTGTGGACCAGTATAACAGGGCCCATAGGCCTTGAACCTATTTAGACATTTTACATGCCATGAGCAACACTTGTATATATTTTTTGAGGGCATAAGCCCCGTGACTCGTTATTGGTCCTATTTTTGAGGTGCTTGCATCCATCTATGTACTCTGGTTACTTTATGATATTATATATGTTTTTTTTGTTCTTTTGTGTCTTATGGATCACGTGTGCAAAAATGTATTTACATGCTTATGTCAATGTTCTTTCATATGTGTGCAAGATGCCAATCTAAAATTTGATTAGCTAGAGTATCTGTAACCTGGTTTAATCTTCTAGGAACATGAAAATATGTAATATAATCAAAGTTTCGTTCCAAGAGACATACCCTAAGGAATCGTCGGTGTAAAGTTGGATCATGAACCTGGTGTACTCTGTTTAACTGAGACACAACCAGTTGAGCATCGATATAGACTCAGAGATGAGAAATACCCAATGACAAAGCGTCACGAAGCAACTCAATAACTGCACTGTACTCGATGACATTATTTGTGGTGTCACCTAAGCATATACCTTTGGAGGATCACAACTGGCCCTGAGGTGTAAAGATTACCCAAGTTGCGGAGGCAAGCCTCCGAGTGTGCCGACTAGCACCGTCTGCATACCCAACGAACACTTCAGAATCACTTGACATCTTCCATATTGATGAAAGATAACATCAATGACACGTCCATAACATTTAAAAGAAACTAAAAAGTAATAGTACAAAGACTATACATATGTTACAAAAAGTTNGGCACCCTTTTTTAATACCTCTTTTATGATGAAAGGCCCAAACCACATGGGTTTGAATTTTCCTGCCCCCAGGGGGTCCTTATCTTGGTCATAGACCAGGACAAGGTTGCCTTAAGAGAAAATCCAAGGACAAACGGACCTATCATATTGACACTTGACCTTATATTTGTGAGCCTCGTTGGCCAGGGCCGCATCACGATGCTACTCATTGAGCTTCTCAAGGTATACTAACCATTCTTCAAGTGGAGAAGTGTCTGGCAATAATTGTACTGCCAATTTTAGACACGGGATCTGACATTCGATGGGCAAGACTGCCTCCAGCCCATAAACAAGTTGAAAAGGTGAGAAATTGGTTGCAGTCTTAATAGATGTTTGGTAAGCCCATAATTCTGAGTATAACATCAAATGCCAATTTGACTTGGCCGAGTTGATAGTTCGCTGTAGAATGGTCTTAAGATTTTTATTTACAGCTTCCACCTGCCCATTGGCTTGGGGGTAGTAGGTTGATGAATGCTCTTGTCATAACCCAATATTTGATGTTAATTCAGTCATCATTTGGTTCTGAAAGTGACTGCCATGGTCAGTAACAATCTCTCTCGGAATGCCGAACCTTGCTATGATATGGTTGAATAAAAAGAGAGCTGCAGTCTCTCCATCATCTTTAAACGTTGGCATAGCTTCCACCCACTTTGTGAAGTAGTTGATAGCTACAATGATATAGAAATCCCCCCTTGATGAAGGTGGGTTGCAAGTAGTGTAATCAATCCCCCACTTGGTGAAGGGACCAACTGTGAGAAAGGAAACATGGGAGCGGGATGTGCCCTCATCTTCCGAGAGAAGATTTGGCACAGATGGCACTTCTTGACCAATTCTATACAATCTTTGATAAGTTTCGGCCAAAAGTAACCTGCTCATAGAATCTTTTGGGTTGTTTCCAACCCATAAAACTGACTGCCACAAGATCCGGTATGGCAATCGTTAAGCACAATAACTGCCTCCTCATGAGTGATACATCGATGTAGGATGTAGTCTACACCTCTCTGATATAATGTATCATTGAGTATGAGATAATTCTTAGCTTGATGGTGTATACATCGATGCTCATCATGAGAAGCAGAAGTGGGGCACTTCAAAGTCTGGAGATAGATAAGTATATCTCCATACCAGGGATCCAAAGATGTGATCAAAAACATATCTCCCCGGATAGGCGATTCTTCAGGCACAACGTCACCTGACTCAACCGGAAGTTTCGAAATAAGCTCTACGAAGACCAATGACTTTTTGGACTTTGCTGAAATGAAGTCTAAGTCAAACTCCTGGAGGATGACCATCCATCTACTAATTTTTCCCCCTATTACCCATCGTGTCAACATGTACTGAAATGGATTCACGAAAGAAATGACGGTGGTCTTGCGAAACAAAACGTAATGATGGAACCGTTGAACAGCATGAAATGCTACCAATGCAAGTTTTTCGATATGA
Organism: Picea mariana; assembly: GCA_032191745.1. Classification (NCBI taxonomy): domain Eukaryota; kingdom Viridiplantae; phylum Streptophyta; class Pinopsida; order Pinales; family Pinaceae; genus Picea; species Picea mariana. The sequence goes on from JASDQU010686441.1 coordinate 23,938, forward strand.
GAATAATTGAGTTCTGGTCCTACGAGGCCTCAGCTCAAGTAATAGATCATGTATTTTGAGAACAAGTCATCTTCCTGAACTAAAACCATGCCAATGGTTGACTCTGCCAAAGCCAGATATAATAAGAAATCTTTCTTATAGTTAGGTGTTTATAGCAAAGGGGCAGTTGTGAGGGCTGTTTTAATGCGTTGAAAGAGCATTGAGAAGCATCGTCCCAGAAAAAGGGGACATCTTTCTTCAGTAAACGCATAAATCCCTTGGTGATCTCAGCATAGTTGGCGATGAAGCGTCGTAAAAAGTTCGCCTTGCCTTGTAGACTCTAAAGTTGAAGGATTGTGTGTGGGGGGGGAAATTGGATTATTGCCTCCACCTTGACAGGATCGACCATGATCCTTGTTATTGATACGATGAAACCTAACAAACGTCCTGACATGACGCATAAGCTGCACTTGTTTGGATTCAAGCGAATTCGAAAGTAACGACAACGTTCGAAGATAAGTCTAAGGTGTGTGGGATGATCCGTTCTCTTGCGAGATCGCAATGCTAAATCATCTAGATAGGCCTTGACTATATGCTTGAGATCATGAAAAGAAAAAGACATTGCCCGCTGGAAGGTGGCTCCAGCATTTTTAAGACCAAAAGGCATCTTACGATACGCAAATGTACCCCAAGGACAAATGAATGTCATTTTGTGTTGGTCTTTGGGTTTGATTTGGATTTGATTATATCCCGAAAAACTGTCCATGAAATAAAAGGCCTCGCAACTATCACATTCATCAATGATCTGGTTGATGAATGGTGTTGGAAAATTATCTTTGGGACATGCCTTGTTCAAATCATGGAAGTCGGTACATACACGAATCATGCCTTGTTTTTTATTGACCGGCACAGGATTTGACACCCATTGGGTCAAATGGATAGGATAGATAAAACCTGCCTTTAGCAATTTCTCAACCTCAATCTTGATGGCTACTGCTTTCTTAGGATTAACTGAACGAAGCTTCTGTCGAACAGGCTTGGCATCAGGATACATTGTGATCTCATGTTCAACTATTTTTGGATCAATACCTGGCATTTCCTCATAAGACTAGGCAAAAACGTCATGGAATTATTTGAAAAGATCTGTGTAGACTTGAATCTCTTCGAGGGAGAAATTCACTCCGACGAAGACATTCTCCACGATGCCAGGGTTTCGGGAGATATTGATTGGTACAGTTTCAGCGATAGTTTCCATATTGCCCTCAGCATAAATTTTGTGTGTAGCTAAGAGATTAATAGGGCATGACTGATCTACCGTCATGGTCACGATGAATTCTCCTGCTTCGATTCGGCTTAAATCAGGGATAAAATATGATCTGTGATGAAGATCTTGCCAAGGTTTGTCCGGACTAGTCATTTCTTTGATTACTGCTTCGTCAGAAGGCAAGACTAATTCTAATGCATCGGTGTTAGCGAGAGAACCCTGAGCCCAAATAGGCTCTAGAAGTGGATCTAACTCTTGTGCCAGAGTCGGATCAGAGTTAGCTGAATCATGCTGGACTAAAGAGTATGCTACTTTAGTGGTAGACAAGGGCATGGACATGCTTGGGTTCCCTGTCTCATACATCATGGATGATGGGGAAGGAAGTATCCACAAATCCTCAAAGTAAGTTGTGTGGAATGACGAAACTTGAAAAATATCAACCTTATGGTGATTGGATATAAATTTAATGTTGTCATGAGGGGGTGGGTAATCGAAGGTACCCATCAAGGATGGGCACAAACCAACTCCTACGTTAACGACACCTGGTTGAGGATTATCGATCATCGGGACCGTGGATGCCCCCAAAGTAGGGTCAGGTCAGGAGAAAGACAATTGATCGATGGTCACTATCCGGCCCTCGTGTGGAAACAACAAGACCCAGAAAACTGTAGCAATCATAGCTTGCATAGCATAAGTCAAACTCCTTCCTAACAAGAGGTTATAGTCGAGGGGAGCATCGAATACCTCTACTTCAACACACACGGTCTTCCCTCCTAACTACACGGGGAAAGAAGGAACGATGCCATGTGGTCGGAATGAATGACCATCGAAAGAAGTGAGGAGAGTAGGTGATGGAGTCAAAATGGGCTGGCCAATGGCCTTCCAACATACCAACAACGTAATGCATGTTGAGGTGCCCTCATCAACCACTGTGTGGAAGATATTCCAAGTAAAATTTTTTGTGGGATAAGCCACTACTATCTAAAACGCTACGTGGTAAGGCAGATGAGGCTTTAAGTCGGTTGTATCCAACATGATGGTACCCGGATTACAAGTCTCGGTAGAGCCTAAAGATATTAACAAGGATTTCCTCTGAGAAGGGCAGCTTTGGAGGACCTCCAAAGTGGACATCGCACAAGGGGTTTTTGATAAATCCTCCAACACAGAATAGTTCTGGGCAGCCCTTGCATTTGGTTTATGAGAAGATTTTTTAAAGGCACCTTTTGTGTGTCATTGTTTCTCCCAACGTCTTCTCAATCTGTAGAGGAAGAGATGGGAGATCAATTTCTTTACCCTTCTCATAAGCACTTGGTTTACTATATTCGTGCGCTCTATTCGATATAAAATCATCACCCCTAACCATATATACGTTCATGGATGCGGGGTTGTTCAGAGGCGGACAGGGTTCTTGACTTCCCCCTTCTGTGCTAGCAAAGGATTGAGCTAGATTTTTCCCATGTTGAAATGGATTAGTCAACACCGCCTGCTGTTGCTATGTGACAAATTTTTGGGCCTCTGCAAGTCGAGGACATAGATGGGTTGGGTGGTCTTCTACGCACAAGTTGCATGGATACCTCGCCTTCCATTTTTTAGTGTTATCCCCGCCAAAATTATCGGTGGGTTTTTTATCCCTCTTACCCTTCTTTGATTGTTTTTTCTTCTCTTCAGGTTGTTGGGTGGCCTTTGGGTTAGTCGACTGCACTGTGTGTACCTCCGACATTTTGGTAGGGGGAGCAGCCAAAGCAGTAGTTTGGCTTGCCGCTGTGTGTTGTATAGATAACTACTGCAACTACTTCGTTAATTGCTCAACGGGATTTGTTTGTGCTGAACCAACAATACCATCGGCATGTGGTCTAGCTCTTTGTCTAGTTTTATCCAGTATTGAACATGGTGCATTTGGCAAGATGTTGTATAATAAAATGGACTGAGAATAGATGAGCTCAAACTATTGATCCCTCATGATGGCGTTTTCTTCGGAGAAAAATCCCGACGTCACGACGTCTTTGGATAACTATGGGACCAAAGACTTAAGGAATCACTCAAGCAGGAATGCTAGTGGGACTGGTACTTTGATTAAACTCTTCCGGCATCTCCATTCTCAGATGTGATCAGAGATATGGTCCGTTGTTTTCTGTTCAAAATTGGCGAGCAGCTTTGTGCCAGCATCGTATCTCACAGGTAACTGGAAATGGTTCAGGAAAGCCATCGCTAGTTCGCCAAAAGAAGAGTATCTTAAGAGATCGAGCTCGATGTACCATTTCATGGCACTCCCAGTAAGAGTATGTTGAAACAATTGCAACTGTATGGAGTCATCTTTCAATGAGTTAGATGAGCACCAAAGATGAAAGGTAGTCACATGATCTCCTGGATCTTTGTTAGTCTTGGCTTCAAACTTTGGAATGTCCAAAGGAAACTTCGTCGGCATAGGAGGCCAACGTGGATTGTGACAAATAGGGTCATTCAACAACCTTGCCAAATATGGCAAGTGTAAAGTCACCAGGAAAGGTAGTTTGGGTTGTTGGGTGATAACCTGGGAAAAAGGGGCCTGGAGTTTGACTAGCACCAGGTTGCCAGAAAAAGTTTGGCTGCTAGCCCAGATTCTAGTAGAAACCATGGCCCTGGCCAGCGTATGGATTTTGCATATGTGGAGACATCATTGGCTGATTTCCCAAATAGGACATAGATTGTTGGGCATGCATTATATTTGAAGGACTTTGGGAAGGGTTACCCCATGCCGGTCACGTGGGGATAGGCATAGTAGTTTGGCCGGGGTTCCATTGATTGTGGAAAGAATTACCCCAGATCAACATTCCGAACGAGGGAACGGAGCCCTGCCAAGAATTCCAAGGCCCTGAAGTGGAACAAGTTCCTAGGTTTTCCCCCTGTGCAGGAATAGTACCCTGCATAGGAGTCGATTGTCCAAAAATGGGATTTCCCCCAATCAGGAAAGCAACTGACGAGAAGACATTGTTACCAAATGTTCTGTTCAAAGAAAACAGTGTCGAACGTACCATCATACTGTGCGAAGGTGGTCCTTTACTCCCCGCTCCAAATAAACTATTGTGTGTAGGTTGCCTAGCGGATTGTTGATGTGAGCCATCAAGTGAAGGGGATGAAGGAGGGATATGACCTCCTCCGTAAGGGAAAGCGTTAAAAGGAGCAGGAGTGCCCCCCATGTGACCTTGCAGAGGAGTGCTAGAGATACCTGCCCCCAGACCTAAAGTATGTAAGGTGGAAAAAGAAAGTACAGGACTTGTACCCGAAATAGGCATCCCATATGAGAATGGAGGGCCTGTTGCACTTGGTGTGAAAGGGGTTGTGGTCGTCGCTAAAGACGGGATTGGACCACTGTGCGAAGTAGTTGTGGTCGAGACCATGGTGGCTCGGACCAACGACGGTGGGTTAGGAGGTGAAATCTCTCCTGTGGTGACAACCGTAGTGGGAATTGAAGAATTCCCAGAAGGAGTAACAACATGTGTTTCCATTACTGTGTGTAACACTGTCTGGCACTCGTAAAATTGACTTGGTAAGATGAAAGGTGCCAAGAAATCAGTGGTTGGGGTTTCAATTGGGCCAAGAGCAGTTGCTTCAAGGTCCAAAATAGTCGATTCCTTTGGGGGTTGGTCAGGCACAATGGATTGTAATCCGGTTGCTTCAAAAGACCCTTGTTGGTCTAGCTTTCGCCTTAATGGTGGCGGGGGTGGCTCCAGTGTAACCGGCGGCAGGCCAAGAAGCCTTCATGACCAGCAGAGCTCAGGATCCTCCACTATGTGAAAAGATCCAAGACACTCTAAGGTAGTCTAAACGTTCAAAAGTAACACACAATAAAAAAAAAGTCCCTAGAAGATAAGACAGGCAAACACTAAATTAATTGGAAGAACAATTACAACAACCAACACTAGAGCAACTTACCGGTGCAAGTGCAACTCGAACACGGAAGCACCCTCTGGGTATACTCTGCAAAGCGTGGCCTAATTTTTGTCCTAGGTACCGCGGTATACCCCCGTAGTCACCTGTGTATGTCCCTAAAAAATATCAGCAACTAGGTTGCCAACACGCGAACAGTCACCAGGCGGGTACAGTCGAAAGTCGGGTAGACCACAGTGAGTAGGGTATTGAGCCAGAAACCTGTCAAGGGTATCGAGTGAAAATGTTCTGTAAGACAACTGAGGACCTTGAATGGATTCGAGACCCATGAAGCTCTATGGCAAATGCAAACGATAGAATCCCAAAACAAGCCCTCTATATGTGTTCTCCACTACGATTGGTCCAGCTTTGGAGGGGTTATCTCCGCTACCTTTCCGTACACGACCTTGTGTTTATACCCTGTGTTAGAGGAGGTTCCTAGATAACTTTCATGACACTGGACTTAGACACTCCCTAACTCAGACTCCAATGTTTGATTTTAAATGGCCTTGAAGAGTTTCCTCTCCAACCTAATCCAAGGCCCTAATCCTGAACTAGTTGGTGTACCCTACAAACATAAAAGTCTAGTAGATTTTAAATTTAGTGTATGTTTTATGGCTTTGTCTTACGTCAAGGGGTATGAAAGTGAAACTGATGATGTGTAAAAGAGGAAATCAAAAAATGAATAAAAAGATGGAAACAAAACTTTTACTTAATGCAAAATTTCAACAACTTTTCAAAATAAATATTTTTAATTTTCTAAGATTTTGGACAGCAAACTCAAAAGAAATTTCACTTGAATACAAGCTACTTATGATCTAAGTAAACTGCAAAAACTTATGAAATAAATGACTTTTCCCTAGCTAATAATGCAGAAACACACTCTTCAACCAAATAAGAAAATAAAAATAGATTTTTATTTATTTATTTATTTAAATGCTTGATAAAGCAAAAAGGAAAAATACCAACAAGAAAAAACCAATAAAAACAATTCTGGCCTAATCGCAGATCACAAAGAAACAGTTCAAAAATCACACACTAGCAATTTTAAAAAACTGACTCTCACACTTGTCTAAAAACTTGAAAAATTAATTTATTTTTATGACAACTTTTTTAAATGAGAAAAAGAAAGCTAAGGGTAAGATTAATCCTAAGCTACTGACTGCTCAGATAGAGATTCAAACACCTGAGAGGAATAATTCTTATCAAGGGAAAGGATGACTGCCTTACCCTCAACAAAAAGTATCTTGTACAAGCACGCGACTGCTAATCTAACAGCACGCGTGCGAACACACGCTGGATAAAGACATAGGGCGTGTACATGCGGGCTGACCTTGTGCAAGCCGCATGTATATATAAACTCTGAGAAAAAATGAAAACAGACAGACCAAACCAAGAAGAGACCACTGATATTGATAACCAGGATCCCTTGAAGGCTTGGACACTCTTTTTAACAGAAAAACAAATAATGTAAGGAAAAATGATAAAGCAAAAACAATCTAAGATAGGACTGCAAACAACCAAGACTTAGACAGAATTCCAGAAAACCCCCTGAGAATGTGTGATTCTGACAGGGAAGAGGCTGACTGCCTCCAAAGTTCTCTAAACTCTACACGCTACTGCTACTTCTTCAGCTAGCATTCACACGCAGGCTGTAAGAGAGTAGGGCGCGGGTACATGCGTCTAGACCTTATGCAGGCCGCGTGTACCTCTGTGGGTCCCGAAAAACACAGTCAAGCAAAAGATAGGGAAAGCTGGTATGGAAAACCAAACTCCCTGCTAGCTCAGACCTTACAGAAAAAAGAAAAAACACGCAAGAAAAACTAGTCTTTAAAACTACCCAAAAAACTAAATAAAATTCCAAGAACCCTAGAGAGTCTCCCCAGTGGATTCACCAATTCTATTGTGAGGGAAATCTCCCTACGGACTAGCAAATAGAGTTCAAACTTTGCATGTAGATATGACCGAAGAAAAAATACTTTCTGCCTTCATCCCTAGATTTAAATCCCTTTTTCTTAGTAAATGCATGGAAAGATCAACCTACCTCGTTCCTGACGTTTGATGTTGATCCTCCGTTGTACTTGATTACTTGTTCACAATACTCCTTCCAAAGCTAACCTGCATACAAGACAAGAAACAACTATGCATGCATCCTACTTATATACTAACAGGTTAGAAATCCAAACATATACTAATCAAACTATAAAAAGTTCATGAATTGGGATGGGAAAAGCATTTTCTTTATTACTTTGAATGAGTCAACTTACAAAATTTGAGACTGGCCATCTCTCCACGAACCTGATCCTGGGCTCCTCTTCAACTATCCTCCAACTCCTTTTATTTGTATCTCCTTTGGCATAAGGAAAGGCTAAAGGGTTGGGACAATGGAAATACGCAAATGGGCAGAGCTTCTTTGCTATATTTTTCCTCCTTCCAAATGGGACCCCTACCCCTTCTTTTATAGGCTAGAAGGAGCTAGGTATTTGGACAAACCCTCAGCCATGCATGGACGGGAGTTTCAGTTAACTCACCCATAACTTTTGTGTTCCATCGGCAACTTTCCTTTTTTCGTGCTTTTGTCAGTCCATGCGGGCTATTTTGGACCAGCCAGCGTGTACACGCATGCATTAATGGAGTAGGGAGCGTGGGCCTTTATAAAAGAGGATTTTCAAAGAGTTGTTCAGCAGTGCTTTGGAAAAGAAGGGATATGAGATGGCCTGATGCCAGGTAAGCATGTGTGGTGCAATTTAGAGTTATAACACACGCTTCTACAATTCCAAGCTATGTGACCATAATTGTGGCATTTGTAAAATTCAATGTTATGTGGGGACACATAAACATTTATTTCTTGAACATTTCTTCCATAAGCCCTGCAATCTACAACTTTATGTCCAAAGTTAGTACAATTAAAACAATGACAATAAATAAATTTACATACCTCAGAGTGAATGATATTATTTGTGGTGTATTCCTTATGAATTCCCGCCTTGGTTTATCATGATCTTCTCTTTTGTTGATCCCTTCATCATGATTGAATATTATTTGTTTCTTGAATGTGGAAGGTCTTGTTTAATATGTATCTCTATTATACTCATTCTTCTTTGATTCTTGTTGACCATGATTCATTCCTTTGAGTACTTCTACAAATCTCTTACTCTTGTCTTCATTCTTCCTTTTTGGAAACCTGGAGTGCTTCTATTCAACTTTCTTTTCTGATGATGTGGATGTTTCTCTCTCTTCAATGTTTTTATTGATATTGATGATTTTAACTCTCAATGTGTCAACTTATTCTTCAATCTTCTCAACCTCTTCTTCTTTCTTCATCATCTAAATCTTCATGACTTCTTTCGTTCTCTTTGCTTCATCAAGTTGGATCTTCAAGGAGATGATTTCTTCTTCAAGTCCCTTTTCTTGTTGTCTAAATTCAACTTCAACCTGGATTAAATCCTTAGATATTTCCTTGAGATGATCTGTCAAAATCTTCTCTCTCTTCTCTACTTCCTTTCTTTGTGCTACTATTTCGGCTTCCAAACATTGCTTCTCTTCCATATCACTTTTGTATGTTTCTTCAATCCTTTTGGCTTCTTCCAACTGATATTTTATATTCATGATGACTTTTTGGGCTTCTTCAGAACTTTCTTGAGAGTTCTTCTTGACTAATTGTTCCTCAAGATACTTTTTTTTCTTCCTTTCTTTCGTTAATTCTTCTAAAGAACTGATTAATTGTGCTTCAAGGTATACTATGCCTTCTTCACAATATTCTTCTTATGAATTTGTCTGACATGATGAGCATATTTCTTCTTGTTCTGCACTTTATTTAATAGGATTTGACTTTGTGATGGGGGATTCCTTGGAATAGAGATTATGTAGCTTATCCAAGAGTTCTTTAGATGATGAACATTGTCCCACTCCATCGTTTACTGAATCACATAATCCTTCCAAGATGAAATCCATTATTTTCAATTCCTTCTTGGCTTTGGTCTTTTGTTTCTTTGGACCAGTGTATCCTATAAAAACTGAGTACCAAACATCATACCCATGTTCTCCTAAAAATGTTGTCTTTTTAATGGTCCATATCTCATAATTCAGAGAAATATGACTGTCAAAACATGGTATTCCATTAGCTATGTATCCATTATCCATGACATCCATGATCTACCTTTGAGTGGTTAAATTGTTTTCTAAAAGAACTTTCTCTAATACCAAGTGTTGGAATGCTTATGGGGGGGTGAATCAGTATGAGAATTTTACTACTTTAACAACAATATATAAAATTCAATCTTATCAGTAGTATATAATCAATGTATCATATATTATGAGAACATAAACATAAGTAGCATCACTTCAACAACATCACATCAAATACACAGTGCACCAAGATTTACATGGAAACCCAAATGGGAGAAAACCACATAATGCTTTCTTATATATTGTCAA
>JASDQU010686442.1:4384-23212 GCA_032191745.1 Picea mariana
GATAGTACTTCAACTTGTGTAGGTTAGTGATTATAATCCAAGCTGGTATACCTTAACTACCAAATTGTATACCTCATTTTCCCAATTGGCATGTCATCCAATTATGAGTTGGGCCTCTCCTAGTTTGTTATAAATCAAGGGCTTCTTCTTGTATCTCATTATATAGTAATATACAGATCACATATTTGATGTTGTTCTATCATTTATGTACATAGACTAAGATCATTTATGATCTTGTTTAAACCTAGATTTTTACATGTTTCATATTCACTAATAATGGTAGGAAACCTAGGTTGTCCTCTATATTTTCTCAAAGGACTGAAGCCAAATCAAACTCTCTACACATAATAGAATGTTGGAGTTGTTATTTGTGATGTTCCTAGATAGGTTACATTATTAATGGTTCTCTATGTGGCACCCATCATAAGCAAGAGGAGGGATTTGTTCAAATTTGGGTTTTACCCCAAATCATAAATGAGCCTAAACATGATTTCCTCATAAAATCAATCTTCCTCTTTATTTATATGTGTCTCATACAATTACAAAGCATCCAACTTCTAGTGTTTATAGAAAAGTTGGAGTATCATAAGCCATAGATCATCATAACTAATCAAGGGTTGGGATTGCCCTAAGTGGCTACAAGTGGGTGATGATGCAAGCCACTATCTAAATAAGAGGTAGTTGGTATGTGTAAAGAGGAATCTAAGCAAGTGGAGGTGGTAGTGGATGAGGAATGTGAGACATCCAGTAACTCATCCTATGACATATGAGAGTAGGTCACCACTCACCTATAACATGTTGAGGATAGTTACCTAGATGACAACTCACTTAAGTGAACTTAACATCAAAAAGTGTCAATACACAAACAACCCCTCTAAAGTGAAAGTTAGGAAAGAGTAAAAAATATATTTATCCTTTTAAATGAGTCTCGTCAGAAAGGCTCAATCAAGTACTCATGTACAATAAAGAAAAACAACATAAAATGAGTGTCCCTATGGTTTCCAATCTATATCACTGGAGTGCATGGGTAGCTAGTCATTGCAACTACCGAATCAAAATCGATCTCAAACAAATGCCTAGTGACACTCTAAGAATATCTACAAGAGTGGCCCAAAATCCATTATTTGGATTACATGTCCAAAGGTACAAAAAGAGATGCACCAAAAATAAAGCCACCAAGGATAATAATCATCAAGATGGGTCCCGAAAAGAAACGCCATGATAGGTACCCATGTACAAGTGAGTAATCAACACATTTATTGTACGACAAAAAACAAAAGTAGATGAACATGAAAGGTGGATGAAGTCCCACAATGTGGCCAATAAACAGTCTCTAGAATATGACAAGCCAAAGGAAGCGAAGTGTTATCTAATGAAAAAATGATCATATCAACAAAGGGCTCTAATGATTAGGTTGAAACCAAAAAAAATTGTAGCATATGATAACAATGATAATGCTTCAAGCGACAAGCAATACTATCATAAAAAGCTAGACTAAGTTCTTCAAGAAAGAGAATCAAACACCACAATGGTCATCAATACACTAAGACAATATGAGTCTACTCGTGTAACGTCCGCCAAGCCATGTGAGTGACATTATGGTGCAGAATATTCTTCAAAACAAAATTTTCTACTAACTAAATTAATTCATTTACCGTTAGCTAATTTTATGTAACTTACAACTACGAATTAAAACAGATTTAGCTACTGTATAAAACTATTAAATAGATGCATCTACAGCATGCTAATAATCAACATGAAATGAAGCTATACAACTCATTACAGTAGCATATAAATCACTTCTAAATACATAGAGTGCATGCACAACAATTAAACACATAAATTAACATAACAACAAGATAAAACACTTATCTTTTCACAACAATTGTGCAACCAGCTGCTTCGCACGAAAGTTCCACCCAACCATAGACTGATTATTCCAAATATCAACACCCAGTCATCCCCTAGCTAAGGCTAGAAATCCATGAAAGAGGGTGGTATCTAACAATCCTCTCACAGCTCATAAAACTCTCAACCCAAATGATATTCTCCTACAGCTATCTTGATTTTCCACCAGCTCTCTTCTTCTTGACTTGTCTAACCCAAGGAATGTACCATTCGTTTATCATGGATAATCCAAGGGATGTGATATCCATTTATCAAGATTAACCCAAGGAATGTGCCATTCATTTATCAGGATATCTCTATCACGAGAAACTAGGAATCTCTCAGTTGGGAACTGAAAGGAAATTGTTGTTAGGAAAACTATCAACAAATCAACAACAACACTTGTTGTTTCAGTGAAACTCACACAAGAGTTCACTCTTCAGTCCTGACAACCTAGCTCTTCATTTTTCCATCTCCAATTCGCTGCAGTTACGCTCCAACACACTTCACAATTCACCTTGCATGGTTGTATCAGCTTGAAGCTTTGTTTCTTTCTCTCTACCCATTTTCCATGAACAAAATTGACTAACTAAAACTTGTTTTCCCAACCCATACAAATTTCTCCTCTTTGGCTTGCCTTTCTTGACTCACACTCTTCCCCAAGATGATTGTACTCAACCCCCATGTTCCCAATAACTTTGGGATGTGACCACTCATACCCACCCTCTTACATGTATTCAATGATTGGCTTTGGGAACACTCAATCAGAAATATGAAGGTTCATATACAATAGTGATTTTAGGAAAATGGGTTAAATTAATATACATGGGTATTTCCCCCTTGGACCCTTCTTGGCCATTATCCTAGACACTCTCCCCTCTTCTGGATTAATTCATCCGCCATCTCTTATCCATGTCCCCTTAGCATTTGGCATCACATTTTATTAATAAAACAAGGAAATACAATTTGCATATTACATCACTTGACCGTAGCCACATATTATGTCTACATAAACATTCATTAAACATGGGATTATAGTGGGGATGTTACATTCCCCCTCCCCTACAATTGTGCACCGTCATCGGTGCACTCTATGCCGATATACACATATAAAAATTTACATCACAATACTTAGAAATAAAATTTTGCAATTTAACAACTCCAACAGAAACTTCAACCAAGATCTCATATTCCCCTCAACTCGTCGACCCAAGGAATGCACCATTTGTTTATCAGGGATAAACCAAGGGATGTCCCATTTGTTTATCAAGGCTAACCAAAGGAATGAGCCATTATTTTATCAAGGCCCCCAATGTAGTTGTCTAGGACTCTGAGATGTGGTTCCGGAACTCTAGCTGCTCAAAACGGAGTCTTGCATTATGTCTTCTTCAAAACTGTCGAATATTTGTCGGTATTATGCCTGCATGTTTTAGTCATTCTCCCATGTAGCATCTTTAGGACCATAGCAGGTCCATTGAACCTTTACCATCCCTATCGATTTTTTCTTAAGCACTTTGACTTTCTACTCCAAGATGCATACTGGTTCCACTCGGAAATCAACTCCGTGCTAAACCTGGATCACGTTCCAATCAATTATGTGGTTAATATCAGGCACATATTTCTTTAACAATGACACATAAAATACATTATGCACTCTCATGGATGCAAGAAAAACTAACATGTATGCAACTAGCCCTATCTTTCCTAATATTTCAAAAGTCCCACAATATCTTGCTTCCGATTTCAGGAAACTTCCTAATCTTATCAAACTTCTCTTTGACTTTAATTTTAAGAACACATGTTCTCCCACTTTAAAATCTTTGAAAACTTTGTTCCTATCTGCATAAATTTTCTTCCTATCCTAGGCAGCCTTTAAATTCTTCTTTATCTTTGTCATCTGATCTTCCATTTCTTTTAACAATTCTGGTCCAACAACTGCTCTGTCTACTGGATTATCCCAACTCACTAGTGTGTTACATTGTTTGCCATACAAGGCTTCAAATAGACTCATTTTCAATAAGACTTGATACCCACTTTTGTAGGCAAATTCAACTAAATGAATATAATCTTCTCACTTTGATGGATGATCCATCACATACATTTTAAGCATGTCCACAATTATCCTATTAGTCCTTTCTATTTTCCCATCTGAATCTAGACGATATGTTGTACTAAGACTTAAATTTGTCCTAAATCCCTTGAACAAACCCTTCCAAAAATTGAAAGTAAACTTTGGATCTCTGATTGAAACTATTGTCTTAGGCACTCCATGTAACCTAACAACTTCCTTCATGTAGATATTTGCAATATTTGTTTCCTTGTGTGTAGTATTTACTTGAATAAAATGTGTTTCTTTAGTCAATTTATCCACCACCACCATGACGGAATCATGTTGCTTCATTGTTCTAGGAAGCTTAGTAATAAAATCAATTGTAACTACTTGTCACTTCCATTTCAGGATGGGAAATGGTTGTAGCAAGCCTGTTGGGTGTCTATGTTTTGTCTTTAATTTTTGGCATTCTAGACATTTAGCTATGTAATTATCCACTTCTTTCTTCATTCATGGCCAAAAATATAGGCTTCTTACTGCTACAATTGTTTTCTAATATACTAGGTTCCCTGCATATAGTAGATTATGCATCTCCTTTAGAACTGCATTTTTCAACTTACTAGAATTCGTTACATATAATTTTCCCTTGTACATGGGAATTCCATCTTCTTTCAGCTCATAATAATTAAATTTCTGCTGAAAATTACGTTATTGTAATGCCTTTTTTATTTTTAAATAATTCTGATCTAAATTTTCTTTTGCAACAATTTTATCTTTCATATTTGTACTATACATTCTATTGGCTGCAATATGCACTTCATGAGCTCTCCTACTGACTGCATCAACCACTTGATTTTCCTTGCCCTTTATATGCTTAATCTCGAAGTCATATTCACTCAAAAATTCCAGCCATCTAGTTTTCCTAGCATTTAGTGTTTCTTGTCCAAACAAATGCTTCAGACCATAGTGGCATGTCACTGGCTCAAATTTCTTACCCATAAGGTAATGCCTCCACATTTTCAATGCATACACAATCATTTCTAACTCCAAGTGATGTGTAGCATAATTCCTCTCATGCTCTTTTAATTTTCTAGACTCATAGCATACCACATGGTCCCTTTGATTGAGAACTCCACCGAGTCCTTCCTTGCATGCATCGATGCACACAAAAAAACATTTTTTGGATCTGCAATATTCAATATTGGTGCACTTGTCAATACTCCCTTCAAATGTTGAAAACTCTCTTCACACTTGGAAGTCCATTCAAATTTCACTCCCTTCTTTTGCAAAGAAGGGATTGGACTTGAAATCTTTAAAAAACCTTTTATGAATCTTCGGTAATAACCAACAAGACCCGTGAATGATCTGACGTCTGTCAAATTCTCTGGTGCTTGCCATCCTTTAATAGCCTCTATCTTCTCAGGATCAACTTCTATACTTGCTGCTGAAATTATATGTCCCAACTAGTGAATCTTCTTTTGATAAAAGATGCACTTACTTATCTTAGAATACAATATATCCTCTCTTAAAACATGCAATTCCATTATTAAATGTTGATCATGTTCCTCTTTTTATTGAGAATAGATGAGTATATCATCTAAGAACACAATCACAAACTTGTTCAAGTATTCCCTGAACACTCCAATCATCAGGCACATAAAAATTGTTAGGGCATTTGATAGCCCAAATGGCACTACCGTGAATTCATAATTCCCATATCTTGTTTTGAATTTTGTCTTGTTGATGTCTTCTTCCTTTATCCTTACTTGATGATAACATGATATCAAGTCAATATTGGAAAAGATTCTTTCACATTTCAGCGAATCAAACAAATCATTAATTCTGGGCAAATGATACTTATTCTTTATGGTAACCTTATTAATCTATCTAAAATCAATACACAGCCTTAAGGTTCCATCTTTATTCCTTACAAAAAGAATCAAAGCTCCCCAATGAGACACACTTGGGTGTATAAAACCCTCCTTCAAAAGTTATTCAAGTTACATCTGCAACTATTTTAGTTCTTTTGTGCCCATTCTGTAAGGGGTCTTAGACACTCAGGAAACTCTTGGCACTAAATCAATAAAGACATCAATGTCTCTTTTTGGCGGAAATCCTGGAATTTCTCTAAAAACATCTTCAAAATCCTTCAAGATCGGATGGTCTTCAATGCTTGCCACTTTGTATTTTTTTTCCTCCTCCATATGGGCTGCAAACATCTGACATCCCTTCCTAAAGCTATTCTTCAATTGCACAGCTGAAATCTCTCTAACAATTGCAACTCTTGGAATGCCTTGAATCTTTCCTTGCTACCCTTCCTCATCAAGACATGTGTTTGACTTATTGTAATAGTCTAGGACAATATGATGTTTTTCCAACCAATCCATGCGAATTAGATAATCATATGAACCCAACGATATGATGTTTACATCTACCTTTGTTCTAAGTCCATTAATTTCTATCGGATAATATATTTAACCAACTCATTGATTTTCCTCTTAGCACCCATGGTTAATTGAACTAACCAAGATTTCTTATGCTTATGTCTTTGCAAGTGAAATATTTCAACAATGTTAGCAATTATGTAACTATGGCTAGATCTAGAATCAATTAAAATTGCTATGGGATTGTTATCAATATTACCTTCCACTTCGATCATGGGGGATTGATACTATGTCTTCTTGTTGTCCAAGGCTGCATAAATCCTTGGCATTCTTTGTTATCCACAATTTTGGTCATCATGATGATGTTATGATGATGGAAAATCAAGCTCTTCACTAAGAACACTTTCCTGAGAAAATTTACATTTGTCTGCTTCCAGAAATCATACTTTTAAGGGGTGTTCGCAGGCTACCTATATATCTACCTGCGAGAATGTCTGATTCTCGCAGGTTGCATTAAGCTAGGGTGTGAGGGGTTCACACTGTACCTAATTATCAGGGTGTGAACATCATCTAAAGGAAGGAAAAAGATAAAATATCGAACCTTCTAGAAGTGAATCTTCTAGAAACATGAGTTGGCTTCGAATGGTTGTTCAGGTGTTGGCATTCCAGATATCTTGGGATCATTCCTATCTAAGTAACTAATCTATCTTCTCCTATATATTGAGGGGAATGCTTATGGAAAAGGTTAGAATAAAGCTAGCAAGAGATTGATTGGAGAATTATTGAAAGCCTGTGTGAAGGACTGATGCTACAATAGCTAGAGACAACATCAAGGTCATCAAAAGTAGTTGATTTTCTTCATGCATGAGCAAGTGTGTGTGTCAGAGCTAGGAATCATCAAAAGGAGACCTACGGCATCAAGGCTCAGGTTGTAAGTTTCTCTTTCGTTTAATTCAATACAGTAATATGTCCCTTTCCCATAAAGATGATGTCACTTTATTACATAATTCCTTGATCATATGTATAGACTAGCTATTGAATATATTAATCTGCCTTTACCCCGATTGGTTTGTACTGTTGTGATTTGAACGACGCAAGAGCATCGGAACAAAGTTTGGAACAACAAACACCAAAGGAAAGCGTTCATAAGGTATGCCCATAATCCTTATCTCTTAGTTCAATCAATAGGATAGATCTAGGGAAAGTGTATTATTCTGTCATGTTTTGTTCTAGATCCGGGTGGATTTAGGGAGATCGGTTCGTGTCCACACTTACGGATTAATCCAGAAACAAAAGTGGCGACTCCACTCGGGAACTATTCCCTTTTTCTTTATGGTTTTTTATTTTTCTGTGGCCATTTGCTCTATTTGCATTTTTCTCCTGTTTTGTCAGTGTCTGAGTCCTCAGGATATCCTGAGAGACCTTCTGGGTTTATAAGCCAGTTTGAATTTTGCTTGCATTTTCAAAATTTTCATTATCTTCAGGAGTTCTCGCACTGTGTTCATTGACAGCCTGCGAGAACCAGTCAAGTTCGCACCCTGCATATAGGGTCTAGTGCGAACACCTCGCACCTTGCTTCAAGGTGGCCTGCGAGAATCCTATCTTCTCGCACTGTGTAACACTGCTTGCCTGCGAGAAAGATTTTTGAAAATTTTGAAATTAAGTTTTGACTTTTTCAATTGCTTAGAATAGTTGAAATATGTCTTTTGGGCTTATTGGGTCATTGATTTATATATCTCTTGCCTTAGTTTGCTTGCTGGAACAAATTTAGGGTTTCTAGGTCTTTCTTGCCCTTGGTAGCTTGACTTTCGTTTCTTGGCTCTGTTTGGCATTTTCTTTCTCTCTGACTTTTGGATTTGAGTGTGTTTGATTGGTTGAGAACCAGTGATTGGTAGAGAGTCAAGTGCTTGGTGTTTTATCTTTTGCTTGGTGGTTCGAAAGAACATTTTTCATTTGCATTGGGAAGACTCATTGGTTTGCCTTTTGTTTTTAGTTTCCTTGAAAGCATTGGTTGGGTTGTTATTGTTTGATTCCGTATGATTTGATTTTCTTTTCTCATTAATCAGAGTTCTTCTTGGAAAGTGAACAATAATTTTTCTTTCAAGAGTTTGTTTTTGTCATTTTGAAAACATTGAAAAATCAAATTTTAGAGTTTATTGAAGTATTGGAAAAAGACATTTAGAGATTTTTCATTGATGAATGATTGTTTGCATTGACATCTGAATGGAAAATTGTGCATTGCATTGAAGTATTTGAGTTGATTTGGAAAATTATCTCTCTCTCCCATAGATAGGATTCATGGAATGAAAAGAATCATATTTCATTATCATCCTTGCATTATTTGGGTCAGAGTCACACATCATGAGTTTCACTTCCGTTACCTTTGAGTAATCAACAGCTCTTAAAAACATTGCGTAATCTTAAAATTGATCTAGTAACTTTTTCTAGGGATATTTACACCAACATATTAGCTAGGCTAGTGCTTTGGAGTAGGAAGAGAGACACACTCTCCAAAATCTCAAAAACACACAATAGCATCTTGAGTTAGGGAGTGTTAAATTCCATTGGTAGCATATTGTCCTGGGACGCCCTTCTAACACAAGGGTTAAGCACTAGGTCGCATTGGTGTTGGCAGAGTTACTAACCCTGCTTTGTTGACATCGGTGTAGAGATTGCACGTATTACGGGGATCACTCCGAGGTATACCCATAATTATGAGTGGAAGCCTTTGAGTTGGTTTCGGGCTAGATACCCTGCCCTTGCGTGTGGATCGGACTGACGACTGTCCCCCCAGGCTGTATTTTTGTTTGTGGTGACCNAACGTAACTTTTCCACCTTAGCCCCGCCCCTTCTCGTCTCGTTGTTGCGACGTTCGATTTCATCACCAACTAGTGGCTTCGAAATTAGAAGGCATTGTTTGCTTGGTGATTGCTTCCTAGTTTTTATTTACTAGTGAGTGTTGTTTATTTCTCGAA
Source organism: Picea mariana (assembly GCA_032191745.1). Classification (NCBI taxonomy): domain Eukaryota; kingdom Viridiplantae; phylum Streptophyta; class Pinopsida; order Pinales; family Pinaceae; genus Picea; species Picea mariana. The sequence continues at coordinate 13,681 of JASDQU010686442.1, forward strand.
GTTGACCATAGGAATTTTCTCGCGGAACTTGTCACTTGTTTACAATTGCTCCCCCGCGGCGTTCTCGTAGAATGCAAGGATTATATCCAGAGCATCTGGATGATCCTCAACCTACTGGTACACCTGAGGGTTCACCCCATCAGACTGAAGTCCCTGTGGTTACTTCACCACACGGGGAAACCAGTGACGTTCTAGTTGTCACCACACCACTTCCACAAGTCGAACGAACTGTTTCTCTAGACGAATTTCGAGTTACTAACACTATAGAGGACTATCGCGTTCGTCGTGGTGAATGACCTGTTGGACGAGTAAATACTTCTGAAGAAACTGTTGTTACATCTTCTGAATCAACTGTTGGGCCTTCTCACGGTGTAGTAGGACAAGATCCTTTTTGTTCCAGTAATTTTCGACGAGTTCTTTTCAGTACAGAGTCACCCCCTATTTACGAAATCAACCCTCCTGTGTCTCCTGAGACAGAGACTACACCCGAGACTACCACTTATCGATTTGTTATTCCTCCCGAGATGGCCCATCTCGCGAATACTATGAGTGTCCAAACTGGAATTACTGCAACTACTCTTCCTCCTATCAATACCCATCACATACTTGATGTCATCCCGACATTACCACCCGGTTACCATGCGTTGAATGCGCTGTTGAATCCTCCTAATCCAACACCTTCTCAAACCCCAGCCGGTTCTCCAGGTGGTCCTCCTTTTCCTCGGTATGAGGTTCCTCGTTTTATTCTGACACTCCCACCTTTTCCTTCTGGTAATCCTAATCCTAGTGGCACTATTCCTACTATTGCACCCAACACGTAGATTCCCGTTGGTGGACAGGGTGGTCCAGTTCCTTTTCCTTTTCCCAGACACAACACAGTTACTACACAACCTACGATTGGCACACAACTTCCAGGTGGAGCTATACCTACAGTAGGGGGACCAACCTCGCCTTTTGGACAAAATATACCTCCTGAATTGGCCCAGTATTGGACTCAACTTTTACAAAACTTTCCTAAGAGTGCTGGGGGGAAGCAAGCTATCCCTACAATTGGCCAACCTTATCCAGGGGTAACTAATCCTATTTGGGGTTAAAATCATACCACTCAACCCTAGGTCCCTTCTCAAACTCAAGGTTACAATCCTTGGGGTTATTACTCTATCCTGCCACCATCGAATCAGCCAGGGTCTTCCCTCTACGGGAAGTCTTCTTACGCTCCTATTGGTTTGCCAACGGGGCTTCCACCCCAAAGTCATTAGTACCCGCAAGTAAACCGACAGTTGCCTTTTCTTTCTACCTTGGATTTGCCAGATTTGTCTAGGATTCTAAATGATCCTATTCATCACTCTCCCCAATGGCCTGCTTCCCTGCTAAGCTCCCATCGGATATTCCGAAATTCGATGGCAAGCCGGGTGAGCCCCCAAATAATCATGTCATGACTTTTCATTTATGGTGTTCATCCAATTCACTGATGGATCACTCCAATCGTCTACGTGTTTTTCAACGAACCCTTACCGGTTCGACTGCGAAGTGGTATATTGAATTGCCACGAGGTTTCTTTTCTGATTTCAACACCTTAGCTATGGATTTTCTCACACATTACCAGTTACCGATCCGTTACAATACTGGGACTGAGATCCTGACTTCTTTCAAACAAACTAAAGGTACTCACATCTCGGATCATATACATGAGTGGAGATGAAGACGACGTCTCATCAAACTTGAACTCCCTGATCAGTTATTGGCCGAATGGTTCACGAAATATTTTGTGAACGAAATTGGTAAAGACATTGCTATGGGTGGTGTTGTTACAGAAGAGCAGGCTATAAGCCACGCTCAATATCTTGATCTCGTTTATTCGCAAACGGGAACACTTTACAATTTGCTTCATGAATTACCTCGTCCGGGTACTTCCAACACTTCAACTGCTCCAGCTGCCTCGCATGCAGCTGATGGTGTGATTGGCACTACTCATACCCACTCACATTTCGTTTCAACTACAACCCCTAAATCCACATCTTCTAATGTTCAAAATGCTCCGTCTCCTTCTCCTCCCACCGGTAAAACCTCTGAAGTGAACGTTGTTCAATCTACACCGACCGATAAAAATAAATCAAAGAAAGGGAGAGGCAAGAATAAGGAGAGTAAAAATAATAATCCAAATGAACAATCCAAAACCCCGCCTGCTAACAATCAGGATAAGCGTAAGCCTCGATATCCTTGCCTTATCTGTGGTGATGATCACTACACGAAGGATTGTCCTAGATGTGCCGAAGTCAACAAGTTCCTTCAAGGAATGCCGAAACCATCTACGCCGACAGTCTTGTCCCAACCCTTCCCGTCTCAGCAATAGGCCTCTTTGGTCATCCATGACCAACCATCTACTTCTATGACATCATATGTTTTGATGTGCACCAGTGATTCTAGGAACAATGATGTTGCCATTGCAACTAGAGCCAAAGACTATTCTCCATCTAAGGAGAAGGTTGACGATTTACCTCCTGCATTGGTACAACCCCCTTCCACACCTCCACCTACCAACGGTCCTCTTCATCTCGAACGACCGAGTCTTGATACAGTCCTACGACCCCCGAAAGGGGTCATTAAGAAATCGGCATTCAATCCTCACGCTCGTGCGGCCCATAACTATAGCATTGTCGAAGATCTGGCCCAAGCACCTTCAATGATGTTTGCCCTTGAAGTCCTTCAGTCTTGTCCTGCGCAACGAAGGGCTCTGTTGAAAGCTATAGGTGGAATTGATCCTACAGATTCGAATTTGATAGTCTTTGACTTGGAAGACCATGTTCCAAGGTTACCCCCACGGCTTTCATTTCAGATACAAGTTATTGTCTCAGACAAGAAAATCTGCCGAACTGTTGTCGATGAGGGTGCCTCTACGTGTGTAATGTCTTTTACTTGTTGGAAAGCCATCGGCTCTCCTCCGTTAACTGAATCAAAAAATACTCTGAAATCCTTCAATGGCTCGGGTTTTAAGCCTTACGGTGTTCTTCCATCGTTGCCGGTTACGCTCGAAGGTAAGACAGTCCAAGTTGAAGTGGAAGTTTTCGATGCTCCCTTAGATTATAATCTTCTTCTTGGCCGTAGCTGGGTAGATTCTATGCACGCTGTGGTTTCCACACTGTTCCGTGTAGTCCGTTTTCCTCATCAAGGAAAGATAGTTACGGTTGATCAACTTGCCTTCTTTAATTTCGATACTCGCACTGGAAATGTGTCGTTTATAGCTAAAACCCCACCGAGTTACGAGAATGTTGGAGTCGGTCTCTTGAAAGACTCTTCGTTAATGGGTACTTTTCCCATACCACCACCACCCGATATTCTACGCCCGTCAGTTGCTTCGATTAATATGATCTCCGCCATGCCTCATGATCTTCCAGTGTTCTTTGACCCTTGGATAGTCCCTGATCCCGGAGATCATCCTCGTTTCGGCGACGTTATGCCGTTAAGTCCGATTGAGTCTGCTTATCACGCGATTCAATCGGAAACACCTTCTACACCCTCTTCGAAGGAGTTGTTTCCTGATCCTTTCCATGTTATCTTTCCCACTGACGAGATGATCATGTCTGTCATGGACGATACACCTTGGGACGATGGGCATCATCGTTCCATACTGTTTCTGGAACAACACACTCTCGAGAATTACCAACGAATTTCGACTCCATCGACCGTTGTTGTCATAAAGACTGTTCCCGGATCTACATGTGATGTGTTTGCGGAAGGGAACCTCAGTAATATTTCTCCCACGATACCCATTGATATTTCAGTTAAACCTGGGATAGTTGAAAATGTTCACATTGGAGCTTCGTGTTCTCCAGAGGAAATTGTCACCTATACTTCTTTGTTCAAGGAATTTCATGATATTTTTGCCTGGAGTTACGAAGAGATGCCAGGTATCGACCCTGCTATTATCGTGCATGAGATAAAAACGTACCCTGGAGCTAAACCAGTCCGGCAGCGCCTCCGTCCTGTCCATCCACATAAAGCGGCAGCCATTAAACTCGAAGTTGAAAAACTTCTTAAAGCCGATTTTATTTATCCTGTGGCTCTGACAGAATGGGTTTCCAACCCTGTACCGATTGATAATAAAGGTGGTATTATACGTGTTTGCGTTGATTATCGGGATATTAACAAAGCCTGTCCGAAAGACAACTTTCCAACCCCTTTCATCGACCAGATCGTCGATGACTGTGCCGGCAGTGAAATTTTTTCTCTCATGGATGGATTTTTCGGCTATAATCAAATTAACATCGCTCTTGAGGACCAACATAAAACTGCTTTTAGTTGTCCTTGGGGTACTTTTGCCTACAAAAAAATTCCCTTCGGTCTTAAGAACGCAGGTGCCACATTTCAACGTGCTATGTCTTATGCGTTCCATGATATAAAGAATATCATTCAACCTTATTTGTACGATTTTCCAGCTCATTCTTTACGTCGAGTCGATCACCCTAATCATCTCCGAGCAATTTTCGTCCGGTGTCGGTTCTATCGGATTCATCTAAACCCTCATAAATGCGTCTTTTGCGTAGAGTCCGACCGTCTTCTCGGTTTCATTGTTTCACGTCAAGGGATCCGGGTAGATCCTATTAAGGTCGAGGCAATTCTGAATCTCCCTCCTCCTTCTTCACTGCGCCAGTTACAAAGTTTGCAGGGGAAAGCAAACTTTCTTCGTCGTTTCATCCCGAATTACGCCGAAATTACTTGTGGTTTCACCCGACTATTAAATAAAGATTCCGAGTTCGTTTTGGATTCAACTGCTAACAATTATTTTGAGGCCTTGAAGTTATCCCTCACCAGAGCTCCGCTTCTCTTTCCTCCTGATTATAGTCGAGATTACTTTCTTTATCTGGCTGCTTCCGAGTATACTATCGGCATGGTCCTCGTTCAAGAAGATGATAACCACGATGAACATGTTATCTATTACTTGAGTAGAAGTCTATCATCAACAAAAATCAAGTACCAACATGTTGAGAAACTGGCTTTGGCTGCTATTCAAGCAGTTCAATGTTTTCGTCATTATATTCTCTCAAGAAAAACTACAGTGATTTCACATTGTAACCCCATGCAACATATATTGACACTTCAATTGCTGGGGGGCAAGTACTCCAAGTGGATTGTCATTCTCCAAGAGTTCGATTTGGAATTCGATCGCGCCACGTCGAAGAAATCCTTAGTTTTTGCTAAGTTAATTTGTGATTTTCCCCACTCTGCCACGAAAAATGTAGCAGTTGATTCGTTACCGAACGAATCACTTTTCCTTATCAGTACCGACGATATTTGGTACGGAGATATCATTATATATCTCCAAACTCAAACTTTCAGGCATGCTTTGTCCAGTAATGAACGACGTCGCCTCTGTTATCAAGCACGTCATTATATTATCCTCGACGATACTCTTTACCGTCGAGGTATTGACTCTGTCTTTCGGCGTTGTTTGACTTTTGACGAAGCTGAGAAAGCTTTGAATGAATGCCATTCTGGAGCATGTGGTGGTCATATGTCTGGGTATGCTACTGCCCAGAAGATCTTACATGCAAGGTACTTTTGGCCTTCTTTGTTCAATGACTGCATTACTGCTGTTCAGAAGTGTCATGCCTTCCAGACCTATAATCAGAAGATTCGATCGCATCCTGCTCCCCTTCATCCTGTAGTCTCAGTAGGTCCTTTTGCAAAATGGGACATTGATTTCATGACATGTCACCCTCACTCGGCCGGGGGGCATGGTTATATTATTGTAGCTGTTGATTATTTTACAAAGTGGGCCGAGGCGATGCCGACATTCGATAATACTGGGAAGACTACAGCGTTATTTATTTTCAACCATGTCATTACTCGTTTTGGTGTTCCTCAGGCTATCGTTACCGATCATGGTAGTCATTTTAGGAATTATATGATGTTTGAAATTACAGAGAAGTTGGGTCTTCATCACGATAGCTCAACACCCTATTATCCACAGGCCAATGGCCAGGTCGAAGCCATCAATAAGGTTCTCAAAGCTATCATTCGACGGATGATAGGAATAAATAAAACCAGTTGGCACATGATGTTGTTTTCGGCATTATGGGCATATCGGACATCTGTTAAATCCGCTACGGGATTTACACCCTTTCGATTAGTTTATGGCATGGAATCCATTATGCAAATAGAATGTGAAATAACTTATTTGAAGCTAGCTGTAGAGATCTTACCTAATACTTCTGCTAAAGAGGAACATCTGTTGTATTTGATGCGATTAGACGAGACCCGATGTGATGCCACTTTAGTAATAGAAGCCCAAAAGAAACGCGTTAAGGCGCAATATGACAAGCATGTCAAGCCTCGTGTTTTCTCTGAAGGTGATCTTGTTCTTCTATATGAACAGGATAAAGATGTCCTAGGAGCTAGGAAATTTGAACCTATGTGGCGTGGTCCCTACATTGTTAGCAAAGTTTTGGAAAAAGGAGCGTATGAGCTAGTTGATTATGATGGTGTACCTTTGAGTGAACCCAGGAATGGGTTGTACTTGAAGAAGTACTATGCATGAGTTATTTGTGCATGAGTACTTGTATTTTATGTATCATACTGCATGTGTGTGTTACTTTAGTTTTGCTTTTGACGTTATTTGGTCTCTGCCCTTACGTGACGTTGTGTTTGGTTGCCAGATGTCGGAGTATTTGCTACCTTATATTGGCTTCACTGATGGAGCTAGCCATAGTACTCGGAACTTAGCTTCCACTGCACGGGCAATCTATGCCCCGACGAACGAACTCATATCTCTACGAGGTATATGTCTTGGCCAAGCAACCAACAATATCGTAGAGTATAGCGTCGTTGTTGAACTATTTGTTGATGCTATCTCTCTTGGAATTCGTCATTTGGTTGTGCGACTTGACTCGCAACTTGTAGTACTACAACTCAGTAATGTATATTCTATTCAAAGTCCTACTTTATTAAGGGTACATTTGTGGATTCCCCTCTTGGAACGACATTTTGATCATATTGAATATCAACATATTCCTAGACGTCTGAATACATTAATAGACGCTCTAGCTAATTATGTATTGGACAGGCATTTAAATCATTTATAAATCAAACACATTAAAATGTACACAATGTAAAGTAAGCTGGTAGAACCCGTGTATATATATATATAACGATCAAAGTTTGTTTTTACAAAAATGTTTGTCCGAAGACCAAAATATCAAAAATTGAAGCTCCTGGCTTCTACATAATGACATCACGGATGATGTTCACGATAACACACTAATGTCCTAGCAACTCTGCGGAGCAGTCGACCCATAGAGGTAGAGACTCCCACAGTGTGACGCTGATCGTGTCGTGGAATATCCTCTAGAGTCATATCTGGAACGTCTGCCATCAGACCCTCTAAGTTCTTCTCCACCATCAGATAATCCTCGGTGTACTGTGGAACTGCTACTGCTGCCTCTCCTCATCGCTAGATAGGAGAACTGCCAGCATGTCGATATGGTGCAACGTCTGTGTTACCAACAAGAATTTGATGTTAGTCTTTGGATGAATCTCTAAAAAAAAAACATTTAAATATGATTAAAATTCAAAAACATTTAAAAATCAAAAATTTGTGTATTTCTTACTGAGGTCCCCCCACTGTGTGTCCTCGGGCAGTGCAAGATCCGGATCTCCTCTGAATTCCAGCCTGGCATATGCGTAGTCATCCACCATCAGCATCTGGTTCTGCAACCAGTCAAAGAAAACATCGTCGTATCTGACGATGGGCCCTACCACATGTCGGGCCATGAGCCGACACCACCGAAACATTCTTGGATATCTGGGACCAGGAAGATCCCACTCAGCCTGTAGATGAAATACAGGGACTCTCTCTAAGAAGAAAGACACTAACAACGATCCATAACCAAACTGTTTCAGATTTCCACGCCTGCATTTAGTCAACTATTTTTGATATTGCGTAAAACTGCGTCAGCCCAGTTGAATACCCGGGGCTCAGTACACTCGATGGCGTACTGGAAATATCTCTGCAAAGACATATGTGGAGTGGCACTCCCAACCATCCGAGAAATGGTAAAGATAATAGTGCGGAGAGTTATATCAGTTACTCCCCAAATTGCCACTTTCCCTTTCTTTCGTTCAGCCGCAGGCACGCAGTACTGGTTGCAATACTCACTCATTGTTAAACCCCCTGTTCTGCTTCCAGTCAAACTGACATAGGACCCTCACCTGGATAATCCAGTCAAGAAATAGATGTCCTCAATGTCAATAGTCAAGGTATGAGCTCCCACGATGAACACTTGTTGGTTCGGATCCCACATTCAGACTAAGTATTCCAATAATCGAACTTGGGCTCTCATGCCCGGGATGAGAAAATACTTTAAGAGACCACAGTCTCTTAGTGCAGCTATGGTAGGAGGATGGTTTTCGGCATTGGCATTGTCCTCCTCGTGCTCTCATTCTCGCCACTCTAACACCATGATTGTGGCTAGTAACCTGCATAAACAACATATAAACATGGTTAATGGTCTTATTAATGAGATAAAAATTTTCTATTGGCTAAATGTTACACATCTTTTTGAATTCTGCGTTGTTCGCAGGTGGCTTACTTTGCACAGTGCGAACTTCTCGCAGGTCACCTATGGCCCACCTACGAGAATGCTTCCACGCGCATAGGGTTCAAGAAATTGACTTAAAACTTGATTTTTAATCAATGAAAATATAATTTTGAACCATGAAAAGTTAAGGGATTGAAAACTTACCAAAATCCTGTTGACGGCTCACCGAATGGTCACCCGTAGCTCCTGAAAATCGACGCCAAAGGTAGAGGGTAAAATGAGGGTTTTTGACTCAAATGGTAAAAGTGTGAAATGGTATGGTAATTTTGGTTATTCATTCATTTTAATTACTTTTTACTAGATCAAAAGTGGGTTTTTTATGTTTATTCATTATTTAACCCTAATTACTAATGTGCAATGAGTGAAATGACTTGCAGGTAGAAAATATGGATGATTATGGAGAAATTTTTTACAGTGTGGTGTGATTTTGATTGTTTTCTATGGTTTTGACATAAAACCTCGAGCGCCTTTTATCCGTTCTTGCGCTTGCGAAAAACATAAGAACGTGATCGAGCGTCATTTTATCTCTTTTTCGGGCTCGCTATGGTTACACGAAAAAGGAACCCCCCTGGAGTTACCTTTAAGCTCTTTTCAGACTCTCTAAACGTGAAAAGATTGTCGAGCGATCTTGCTATTTTCGTGCTCGTTAAAGTATTTGAAGTATGCATCATTTGAGCAATAGTTTAACCATTTTTTGGTCTCGTTGGACTATTGTACGAAAAAGGAACTGAGAGAGTTCTCTTTTAAGTGTTTATCCAAACTCTATAATCTTGAAAAACCTTCGAGTTTACTATCTCTGGACTCATTAAACAAACATTGACAGACCCGTGATGGGACCAAACCACTCCTTCCTAGGGTTCGTTAAAAATACTCCGAGGGACTTGTCCGAAGGATGATCTTATATCAACAAGCATATGTGATCCTCTTCAAGCTTG